>JAMXBC010000004.1:7561878-7711612 GCA_024138005.1 Lumnitzera racemosa
GTTTCCTTCTGTGGCTTTCCGTTTCCTTCCGTGGCTTCCCCCTTCTGTCAAGCCACAATTTTGGTCAATTGCTCAACAATTCTTTGGTATAACTTATGAAATTCCTCGGTACGCTGTAGGCTGGATTGACTCTCCCTTTATGTAGACAGATTGTTAACTAAGTCTAAGGGTAGGTTTGGGTTAAGTCCATAAACAACTTCAAATGGTAATGTTCCAGTGGAGCTGTGAGTTGAGCGATTGTAGGCAAATTCAATGATGAGTAGGCATAAATCTCAGTCATGAGAGTTCTTTCCAACAGTAGCGCGCAAGAGACTACTGACGGTTTTGTTAACTACTTCAATTTGGCCGTTCATCTGAGGGTGGTAAGGTGTATTGAATAAGAGCTTAGTGTCGAGTTTCCTCCATAGGGTTTTCCAAAAGAAGCTCATGAATTTCAAATCACGATTATACACAATACTTCTCGGCACTTCATGAAGTTGCACAATTTCCTGTAAAAAGAGTTTAGCGATGAATAAAGCATCATTAGTCCTATGGTAAGGAATGAAGTAGCCCATCTTACTAAACTGATCGACCACCACCATGATCGAATAGTGTCTTCTCGATGTATGGGGAAGGCCGAGCATGAAATCTATACATATATCGATCCATGGTCGATAGGGCTCTTTCCTCCCTTTAGCATACTTACACACCTTATACTCCTTAAGTATTCAATGCACATCCCTCATCATCCCAAGCCAGTAAAAATGCTCCTTCAATATCTTAATCGTTCTCTTTTCCCCAAAATGGCTAGCTAGAGCCCCGACATCAACTTCTTGAACCAGTAGCTCCCTTGTAGAACTACTCGGCATGCACATCTGCTTGCCCTTCATCAAGAACCCCTTACTCAAGTAGAATCCATCCATAGCTCCTTTATCATTGCACTTGGCTACTAAAGGCCCAAAATATAGGTCATGCTCATATCGATTAGGTAGAGTGCTAAATCTAAACACTTTAGCTTACAACATCATGATGAGGGTATGACGACGAGAAAGTGCATCAGCCACTGTATTGGTGCTTCCCTTCTTATACCTAATGACATAGCAAAAGGTCTCTAAGAATTCGACCCACTTGGCGTGATGCTGAGAAAGCTTCTGCTGCCCGCGAAGATGCTTGAGAGATTCATGATCAAAAGAGATGATGAATTCTCTCGGCAACAAGTAATTTTGCCAATTTTGGAGTGTACGAACAAGGGTATAAAACTCCTTGTCATAGGTTGAGTAATTCAGTATAGTACCTTGAAGTTTTTCACTGAAATAAGCAATGGGTCGGTGCTCCTGCAGAAGTACAACACCAATGCCAACACCAGACACATCACATTCAACCTCAAAAACCTTATCGAAATCTGGTCGGGCAAGTACTAGAGCAGATGTTGACTTACACATTACATCTTCAAAACTCCTCTAAGCCTTTTCTGTCCATTTAAACTCAACGTTCTTCTTAGTCAATTTAGTGAGCGGCACAGTTATGGAGCTGAAGTTCTAGAAAAATCTTCAATAGAACAAGGCTAGGCTATGGAAGCTCTTGACTTTGGCTACACTTTTCGACGTAGGCCACTCATTAATAGCCTTGACCTTTTCCTCATCAATGTGAACTGCACTCCTTGAAATGACATATCCGAGGAATACAACCTCGCTCTGACAAAACGTACATTTCTTTAAGTTGTCGAATAATTTCTCGGTACGAAATATGTCAAACACCAATCTCAAATGTTTGATATGAATAACAAGGTTGATACTGTAGACCATAATATTTTCCATGAATGTACTTAGCGCGTTAGTTAAACTAAATGGCATAACCATCCACTCAAATAGACCATCCCGAGTCTTAAAGGATGTTTTCCATTCATCTCCCGATCTCATTCGTATTTGATGATAGCCATTCTTTAGATTTATTTTCGAAAAGATGTGTACACCATGTAACTCATCAAGCATGTCATCCAACCGCGGGATCGGGTATCGGTACTTAACAGTAATCTTGTTGATGGTATGGCTGTCAATGCACATCCTCCATGATCTATCTTTCTTTGGTACTAGTATGATTGGGATGACACATGGACTCATGCTCTCACGGACATATCCACGATCCACTAACTCATCAACTTGCTTTTTCAGCCCGGCTGCTTGTTCAGGATTAAGTCTATTGGCGGGTTGATTTGGTAGGGTTACTCCAGGTTAAACATCGATGCAATGCTTAATTCCTTTTGAGGGAGGTAATCCTTTCGGCATCTCAAATGGAAATAGGTCAGCAAATTCCTGAAATAGCACTTCGGCAGGTAAGTTCTCGGCCTCTCTAACCTCTAGGAGTCTCTTGACCAAAAGGAGTACATAGTCCTCGAGTTTGACCTCTTATGCAAACTAAGCTCAGGAAATCACTAAGGACTTCCACTGCAGAGATCTCACAACCTTTTCCTAGGCTTCTTGCACTTCTCTAAGACTCATCGGCCTCAATGTAACTTTCTTCTTATCCTTTTGAAACATATAGGTGTTTCTATACCCATCGTATAACACCCTTAAGTTAAATAGCCACTATCGACTGAGTAATATGGAGGATGCACACATAGGTAGGACGTTACATAGCACTTCGTCCTTGTATCTATCACCAATAGTAATCGGCAGTCTGACTTGCTTGGAAACATATAATCCTCTTCTCTCGTTCAGCCAATGAATCTTATACGGCTTGAGGTGTGGAAGAGTTGGCAATTTCATGGCCTTAACTACCCCTTGCGCGATGACGTTGGTACAGCTCCCTCCGTCAATGATCACAGCACATAGCTCGCCATTCACCTAACAATTTATACGAAAGATGTTTTCTCTCTACTCGTTCTCATTAGCCACAAAAGTATTGAGAGATCACCAAATAACAAAGCAATACTCAACACCGCCTTCAGGAGGTATCTTGGCTCTCGAATTTTCCTTAGAGTCATCTAGCATTTGATCAATTTCCACTTCTTCCTCTCCTTTACTCGCACTTTCTACTTCAAACTAAGGTTTATCTCCCTTAATGGTTATGACTTGGCGGTTCGAACATTGACTAGCTATGTATCCATAGCTAAGATACTTAAAACACTTGATTTCTCGAGTTTTTCATTCTGAGCTTTGACCCTAATCACTTCGGATCTTAGGATCCTCGGTCTTGCTCTTACCTCAGCTCTCATCTTACTCTTACCTCAACATTCAACCTTGGATCTGTTTGATGCCTTGTCACTTCCTGCTCTACTCGGTAGGCCATTCCTACTCCGCATCAAGGTT
Organism: Lumnitzera racemosa; assembly: GCA_024138005.1. Taxonomy (NCBI): domain Eukaryota; kingdom Viridiplantae; phylum Streptophyta; class Magnoliopsida; order Myrtales; family Combretaceae; genus Lumnitzera; species Lumnitzera racemosa. The sequence continues at coordinate 7,565,166 of JAMXBC010000004.1, forward strand.
CTGTTACTCAGCATTCGACTAGCTTGGTTCCACCATTTCCTTTCAACTCTCTGGGCTATATGGATGGTTTCATCTAGAGTTATGAGGCTTTGCAATTCCACGACATGACCAATCTCAGCTTGAAGTCCCGAGATGAACCATGTTATAGTTCGAGTCTCAAGCTCACCGATATCATATCGTATCATGAGCAACTGAAACTCTTGAACATAGTTATCTATGGATCTCTTACCTTACCTCAAGTCTTGGAGTCGTCGAAAAGTGTCTTGCTCATAGTGTTTGGGAACGAACTTACTTCTCAGAACTCTCTTCATCTTGTTGCATGTTTGGACTTCGTGTCGAGCCCTCAAATGAACATTTTATAGCTTCTTCCACCACATTGCTGCATACCTAGAAAATTCTAACATGGCTACCCTAATGTGAACAACATCTTCATAATCGTAGAAGTTGAATATCTTTTCGATCTTCTCTTCTTAGTTGAGGTAGTCATCAGCACTACCAGATCCGTTGAAGGTCAGAATCTGTATTTTAAGATGCTCGGCACCTCTTGGCGCTCTAAACTCATACTCATCCACCCCATCATACTGTCTCCTTCCTCTTCATATTCTTCCACTTCGTCCAACACTAACCTTCTTCTTGTGACTCTATCGGCATGTCACGCTAGTGCTTGGTTCATTGTAATAGCTTCTGAAGTTCACTCGTTCATTTGCCTCCTTAGCCTATCTTTCATTTTTCGGCCTTGCTCAGTAACTCTTTTACGTAGTTTAACCTCTAAGACCCTGTTTACTGAGATAGCTAAGTTAGTCACAATAGCAGCAAGATTTTATATCTACTCATCAATAGTGTGTAGTGTTTATTGGATAACTCGACCACAACCATAAGCATTACTCTTAACATTGTGAATCTCTCCTTGTACACTAGGGTTTGACATTCTCTATACAAGCTTCAGTAAGGATACTTCACGCAAATGCTTTCTTCACAGAAACATTTCAAATAGCAGATACAACAAACTAATACTACATAGCTATCAGTCTCAACCTTAAGCTCTGATACCAAGAATATATGGTATGCCTTAGAGCTTAGTTATCACTAGGACTTACTGGGGTAGAATTGAACTAAAATGGGTCCTTCGAGATATCAAAGAAAATTAGAGGGAAACAATCCACAATTGAACAAGAGTAGTTGACGTGAAGTTGTTCGAAGGATGTGACTTACCAACGAATACAACACGACTTGACACCTCACTTGATATGACGCACAAGTTGATTCAAGGTCCACTCGCCAATAATCTTAAGCTACTTGACAAGATTAGATAAGAGTGTAATGAGTATAGACTTTGAGAGAATTATCTCACAAGAACAGAGTTTTCAATATTAAGATGTAAGTTATCTCCGGCTTACGAGAGATAAAGACCATTTATAGTAAGTCCCTAAGGCAGCATTATAAATAAAGAAATTACAAAAAAGTATTTACAAAAAGAAGATTCCTAGTACATATAAAAAGGGTAAAAAAGACAACAAACCAAAAATGGAAAAGTAATTAAATGTCAAACGAGGTGGACAGCTAGCAATGTAACATTGGTTCCATACGAATATTCTTTGAGCACAGCAAGTAGGAAGGGTTAAAATGTTGCGGTACTAAAGGGGCCAAGATAAGAGAGATGGTAGTATGCCAAGAGAAAACTACTTGGCCAATTAAGTGAGTCTCTCATCACTTTACAAGAGATTCTTAGCAGCAATTGGTCTGAATACTTAGCATAGGGTCTTTAATAAGGGAATGGTCGGCATCATTACTACCGAGTTTACAGATTAACGTATGACAATGTGGGGAGCTTAGGAAGTTCAACTAACTTTCTTTAATGTACAATCTCTCGTCATCAGCAAGTTGTTGAGAGAGAATTTTTCGGTAAAAGGATTGGAGGCCTTGGAGGCGCGCATGAGTAATGGGACCGCTGATTAGCAATGCATCATTGATATTGAGTTTGGATGTCTTTTGGGGGCTCAATTAATTCCTGCAAAAGTTTGTGGGATTTGTGGTTTATTTAGCTTTTAGGTCCAATCATAATCCAACATAGATCATGAAATTTGTTAACCTTTGTTATAATCAAAGCTTTTCTAACTTCGTACATTTATTGATAAAGATTTTATTATACTCATGTAGACATCTATACTACTAATTATTCCTTGCTACATTATGGATAAAGTTTCTCTAGCTAGACTTGTTATCCTAATTCCCAAGTGAAGCCAGGCAATTTCAAATTTAACGTTATTTATACAAAATAGTATTTATTAAAAATGGCCATGCATAGAAAGTTAGTATTGATTAAGTTAGCCACCATTTAATCCTCTCTTTTTTCTATTCACATTTTTGGCATATTGTTGTGAATTATATCATGTAAATTGTAAAGATTTTGATGAAAAGTATTCCGAAAGTTGATCAAAACACTAAGTAGAAGCAATAATGGAGGTAAGAGTGATTGCTAGTTCAATTTTTATGTTTACCCTTGTAATTTGAGAGCATTTATTGCACTAATCAGTTCATGTTTTCCAGCGGAATTGTGTATTAATAAAGTGAGGTTATTAGTAGTTCATAGAGTGTGAATAAAATATCTAAAGTTCCTTGTGGTTTATTATAGTTACACAAATATAGAGCTAACATGAATTTAATATATTTAATTTTTCTTTTGTTGTTTATTATCAAATGGATTACGATACTAGAGTAGCGAGGATGTTACTATTTACCACATCAATGTAGATAGTAAGTCAAAAGCTCATGGGGGTAATGCTAGTGTACTGTCTAATGCTACCACCAAAACATCTATCAATTTTGAAGAACCAAAAGGTAAGAGAGCTAGAACAAACACTTAGTATTCACAAAGATAGAAGTAAGAAAAGATGGAAAGGAAAGAGCACAATATAACAGGTGTAGGAATGAATATGTTATAAATGGGTCTAAATATGAAACATTAACTCTACTTTAACATATAGAGAAGTGTCATTCACATCCTAAATATCTGATATAGGTGAGATGATGATTAATTAAGTGAAGTCTAAGAAAGTAGATTATAAGGTTGCTTGTGAAATTTTTACGAAAGCAATAATTGAATATAATCTTCCTTTTTCATTTATTGAATATAGGAGGATTATAGAATTCATACAACATTTTAACCTTGATTATATTCCCATCTCCAAGAAAACAACCCATTTGTTGTGTAGAAATTATAGTTATTTGAAAAGGGAAAACTGAAAAATGTTTTGGAAAAAATTCATAGTAAAATTTGTTTGACTTCTAACTTATGGACAATTAGTGCAAGTGAGGGATACATGTGTTTGACTACTTGCATTGTTGATGAGAATTGAAAACTCAACAACAAAATTATTTCCTTTTGTTATATGCCCCCTCCTTACTTAAGACTTTAATTGTCAAAAAAAAAACATTTTTGATTTTTTAAAAGATTGGGGTATAGATAAGAAGATTTTCTACCTTACTTTAGACAATGCATCTACTAATGATTGCATGCAAGATTACTTGAAAGATTAACTTAATTTGCAAGGTAGTTTGTTATGCGGTAGAGAATTTTTCATGTAAGATATTATGCCCATATTCTTCACTTGATTGTAATGGATGGTTTGTTAATAGCTAATGAGACTTTGCATAAGATAAGAGAGAGTGTAAAGCATTTGAAGAGATTTTAAAGTAGAATGAAATAGTTTTGGGAGTGTGTCAAAGAGTTAGTGATATTGATATTGAAATTGGTTTGTGTTTGGGTACAGCATCTAGATGGAATTCAACTTATCTAATGCTTGAGAGCGCTTTGAAGTGTCAACGTGCATTTTCTTATGTTCAATTGAATGATTCAAATAATAAGTACTGTCCATCAGTGTATGAGTAGGAAAGAGTACAAATATTGTGCAAATTTTTAAGTCCCTTTTACACCATTACAAATTTAATGTTTGAGCCCTCCTATCCTACTTCAAATTTATATTTTTTACAAGCATGGGAGTAGAGTGTTTGTTGAATTAGAATTTAATAATTGAAAATGCTATCATAAGAGACATGTCTATTGAGATGAAGTGGAAATTTGACAAATATTGGAGGTAATATAGTATTACTCTTGCGCTTGGAGTGGTACTTGATAATCGAATGAAATCTAATATTTTGAAGTTCTACTTCAATAAGATTGATTCACTTAGCTATAAGGAGATGTTGGACAAAATAAAGAGTAGGTTATGTAGACTTTTTAGGGAATGTGACAAGAGCAAGCGAAGTAACACGAGTTGTAGTAGCTCTCAATTTGTGTCTTCTCAAACACTTGGAGGTGGAGTTTAATGGAAAGGATCTAGAAGGAATGTTGAATTTTGTAAAACTTTAGGACATTTGAGTATCAATTCTACTACTCTTAATGTAAGTTCAATAGTTACTTTAATTATTTATTTTTTCTAATACAGTTGCATAACTTTAATGAGCAATAATCATAAACCTTTTTTTTATTATTATTAATGACTTAGGAGTATTGCTAAGTTGAGGTTCAAACTATTGGTAAATCTTTGTTAAATCTCTATTTGGAAGAATTGGTAATGGATATGAACTTCTACTAAGATTTGGATGTGTTGGAATTCTGGAAAACCCAACGTCAAAGTCATCCAAATTTGTGCATAATGGCTTCCAATGTTTTAAGTATTTTAATTGCTACATTTGCTTCTGAGTCTGCTTTTAGTATTGGCACTCATGTTCTCACCAAGTACCATGGTAGCATGCCTCCTGAAAATGTGGAAGCTTTAGTTTGTACAACGAGTTGGTTACAAGGATTTAATTAGGAAGGTCGTTTTTTTTTTTTCATATTGGTAATATATTTCTTAATTTCCGATTTATCCATTTATTATTTACATCTAACTATGTGTTTTTTTTTTTAATTATAAATGAAGGTGAAAAAAGACTTGAAACAACATTATCAAAGGAGATGCAAATGTGGTTATTGATGATTGAAGAAGATTAATGTTAGTTGTAAGTTTTTGTTCAGCTTATTTACATTTATCATATACCGCTTTATATAGTAAGTGCATCATCATGAAAAAAACTTGATAATCTAATATCTTAGTAGTTGTATAAAATGTGCAAAGTCCAATATTTTTAGCAAGAGAATAACCATTTTCCCCTATTTATTAAAAATGGGAGCCTCTTTTTAACTAGAGCAGGAAGCAAGGGGATGGATTATTTTCCCCTTATCTATTTGAGCATTAGATTTAGAGGTGGCTATTGTATAACCAAACACCACATAATGTCTAAGTATATGTTGTATTATTGTTAAATCCTTATACATAAGATATAATTAGTAATATACAATAGAGGTGAAATTAATGAAATAGTTGATCTTAGTAAATTTCATAGTGGGGACAGCGAAGTGTGCTTTCTAAGATTTGATCAATCTAGTTTTGTTTCAATAAATTTCTAATTGTGTTCATTAGCAATATTTTTCATTTAAACAGTAGGTTCTCTTTTTCATTCAGTTGCTACATTAATATCAACCTCCATATGCCAATAGGAAGATTAGAGACATGTTGTGATTGTGATGATGCAATGCAACTACTTTTTGTAATTTTTGTATCTTTTGGGGTGCTGGATCTTTTTGTTTTTACTCTTTCAATGTTAACCTCCAATACCAAAGTGTTTTAGCTTTTATAGAACATTTTATTTGTATTCTTTTTCTTTCATCCGATAAGTACTTTTAAGTTCTATCCCTTTTATGTTTGTATTTTTTCTTGGAGTGAAGGAAGAACTCTACTGTTCATTATTCAATTACATTATTATCTCTTAAGTATTATCAACTTTTATTTCTTACAAATTCATAAACATTATTCTATTAGATAAACAAAAATAGACGTAAAACTAGCATTTAGCAAGTTGATTTTAAAGAATTAAAAATTTTGAATAATAATTTTTGATACTTTATGTAAAAATGGGTTAAACTGGCCAATTGGTTCGTTTAACCCACTAGCCCATTAAAATGGGATAAATGGGTTGGGTTAGTGGGTTAGCCCATTTAACCTACTAACCCATGTGGGTTAGGCTAGGCTAACTAAAATTTGGCCTATTTAAAAGTAAGCCAAAATTGGTTTACCAGTTCAACTTGTAGGTTATAGTAGGTTATAGTAGGTTAGGCTGAGTTGGTCTATTTAACTTACTTTTACACCTTTACTTCTTGCTGGTTCTAAGAGTACTCAAGCTGAAGGCCTTAAATATTGAGCTACCTATTGAGGTGAAAGGTCTATTAGATAAGTTTGCTTATCTATTCCTTAATGAACTCCCTAAAGGTTTGTGTCTGATCCAAGGGATCAAGTATGCAATTGACTTAAAGTTTAGAGCCACATTGCAAACAAACCAACAAATCGATTGAATCTTGAACACTACTAAGCTTTAAAAATAGGTTGGCGAGCTAATGGAAAGAGGATATGCTTAGGAATCCTTAAGATTCTATGTAGTACCAAAATTACCAAAATGTGATGCTTCTAGATTAGGCATAGGTACCATGCTAATGCAAGAGTGATGACTTATTGCTTACTTTAGTGAAAAGCTTTGAGGAGCTACACTAAATTACTTAGTATATGACAAGGAGTTATATTCCTTGATCTAAGCTCTAAAGTTTGACAACATTATTTATTGCCAAGAGACCTTGAGATTTATACTAATTACAGGTCATTAAGGTATCTAAAGAGTCAACCGAAGTTATCTAAGAAACAAGACAAATGGGTTGAATTCATGGAGTCATTTTCTTATGTTGTTAAGTATAAGAATGGTAAGAACAATATTATGGTAAGTGCCTAATCACGACAACATTTACTCTTGACCAAGCTCTAAATAAGGCTTCTTAGATTCTTTGTCATCAAGAATTTATATGTCAATGATCTACACTATCGTCAGTTTATGCTCGATGTAAGGAAGGGCGAGCTATGGATGACTATTATAGGGAGGAGGGATCCTTGTTTGAAAATGGGAAATTGTGTATCCCAACCTATTTTATGCGAGAATTACTAGTGCACAATGTTTATGGAGGAGGATTATTTGGCTACTTTAGAAATTCTAGGACCCATGAAGTGCTTACTTCAAGATTCTTTTGGCTAAGAATAATGAAGGACATGCAATCTATGTTGGAAAGGTATACTGTATGTAAAAAGGTTAGAGCCGAACTAAACAAGGACCTTATTTGTCATTGTCTGTCTCAACCAAACCATAGTTCAAGCTAAGTATGGACTTTGTATTAGGGTTTCTAAGGACGTCCCAAGGGAAAAACTCCATCATGGTGGTTGTGGAACAATTCAGTAACATGGCATACTTTGTACCTTACAATCGAACTAACAACACTTCAACTATTTCTTCTCTTTCCTATAGGAAGTGGTCAAGCTACATTGACTACCAAGAACTATCATGTTGGATCAGGATCCTAAGTTCCTAAGTCATTTTTGGGAGACATTGTAGAGACAACTTGGAACCAAATTGCTATTCCATACATCTTGCCACCCACAAACAAATGGTTAAATTGAGGTCGCAAACCGAACCCTAGGAACTTCACTATGAGTTGCTGTCGAAAGAAACTTAGCTAATTGGAATATGAGTTTATCAATAATTGAGTTCGCCTATTACAGGACAACTCATAGTGTTACAAAGAGGTCACCCTTCAAGGTTACGTATGGATATAATCTTAAGCTTTCACTTGACTATGTTACCTTACCTAACCTACCTAAGGATCAACAGGCTGTTAAGAGGTTAAAAGCCATATGAACAGTGTGCTAGAAGTTCGTGGATTCCTTAATTAGATTTGCTTCTAAGGTCGAGAGAAGAGGCCTAGGACGAAGAGCTAGAAAGCTCTAACTTGGTGATTTAATCTGGATTCATCTCAATAAGGATCGATTCCTTAATCTAAGGAAAAGCAAGATATCCCTGTGAGCAGATGGATCATTTAGAGTGATTACAAAGATCAACCTCAATGCTTATAGAGTTGAATTGCTAGAAGAATACGAAGTCTCTTAAGAACATTCTCAACTTAACCACAGTGAGATATACCTTGTGGTTACTGCCTGTTAGCTTGCATTGTAGTAACCAAACTCTCAATAAGATTGGTAAGTTTGTTAAGCTTGTCACAAACTAACCTTAGGGTATTACTATCATTTTGACCTTAGCTAACGTGAGTACTACTACTCAGATTACTAATAATGCCATGAACACTTAAATCTAACATAGTGTAATACTTCTTCGACAAGTCAATAACACATACCCAAGAAACACTTTTACTCACTACTTAAAATCTTACTAACATACTCCAACAACTTCAATACCCAACATCAATACACAAATACTACAGAAAAGAACTTGCTTTGTTTTCATAGTGAAAAAACAGAGTAACAATAGCTCTCTCACTTACCTCACACGAATATACTGTTGCTGTTACAAAAGGAATACAACAGTTGCTAACGGTAAACATAAACAAAACTTCACTGCAACTTCACACATTTCCATTTGGAACCTTACTTTGATATTAGCGAAGTTGACGCGTCTTCGAGGTCATATACATATAGGAGACACTACAACAAATGAGAACAAAAAAGGAAAACAAAAGGGTTAGCAAATCCTAATGGCTACCAACTAGATATGACACACTAGCAAATCCTATTTGGCCTAATCCCAACACTCAATATGATGCATGAATGTAGTATTAGGGTCGTTTGACACTAAATCTTACTAAAGGAGCTAGAAAAGAGCTAAAAGATAAGAGAGAAGATATGGCTGCGTACTTTCAAAAGATTAATTTCTGTATTTGACAATGAAGAGTGATAATTGCTTACATACAAGCAAATGGGGTTTTATATAGTTGTCATACTAGGGTTACAATACATATATAAAAAAGATAAAAGGGTATGTTACAATTGGGATATGTAAGACACGCTAAAAAGGGTAAAAATGACAAAGAATATTTTATATGAAAAAGTAAGGAATCTTTTTGGAATGTTGTGCTAAAAGACACGTCTCAAGAGGCGATCGGGGGCTTGTAACACAACTGACTCTACTAAAATTAATTCTTAGGTAGCTTAGTAGTCGTAGGATCCAATAGAAAAGGTAAAAAAAAAAAAAAGTTAGTGATTAGAGCTAACCTGGTCTAGTTCAAATCAGAGCTCAGGCACTTAAAGATGATTGGATTCTCTTTTGGTTGCTCAACTTAGTAACTTGGTAGATCGAAAGGTTGGCTACTTGGATTAGATAGATGCTCAATGCTTGGTAGCTCGGAGACTAGATTGAAGCTTAGTAGAGTTCTGCAATGGATGAGGTTACTAGGCAAGTCAGTAGATTTGCTTGACTATCTTGGTTATGGAATTCTCTCCTCTTAGTAATTCTCGAGCTCAAACATATTGAGTGAGTCCTATTACTCCTTGCTTGGCTTTTAGTGATTAGATTGATAAGTTGATTCTTCTCAACATTTGAGCTTACACTAGCCTAATGCCGAGTCGACCTACCAAAGCCAAGCCCCTAAGTTCCAACAATCTGGACAATACCCTTTAAGTTCTCGAGTTACCAAGCTGTCGACTTGATGCCAGCCTAGTAAACTCTACCCTACATCCAATATCCGCTTGGAACACAAATTGAGTGACTGATACATGCTCAACCTTTTGACATCCATATTGTCCTTGCATAGGTATTCTTTTTTTTCAAATTGATTTTTCCTTACGTAATATGTATTTTCCATTTCTAGTAGGAATCTTTTTGGTAATTTATAGTAACCTAAGACTTACCCTAATTGGTGCATATACCCCTCAATTATAATGGTCGCATCATCCTTAAATATTAGAATAGAACTTTCTTAGTTTTCCTTCTTATGCTTATGTGTGTTCTTGATTGGAAAAACCCAACCAAGCACTCTTATCTAGCCTATTTGTGAGCATAGACTAGTGACAAGTGACCTCATGTTTCACTTGTGCCTCATATCAAATGTAACTCGAGCTTACGTAAGGCGTTGGCACATAACATCCCCCATCGATACACGATAACCTAACTCAAAATCTCGACTATCATTTAATCTTCGGATCATCTTATGGTTCAAACTAATACCCCTTATTCATGTAATACTACTGGTCTTATGTCCATCTATGTCCATGTCCATATCAATCTTTACCATTTACTGAGAGTCATCAGATTGGATTATAGTGATCAATAATCCAGATTGAAACCTTCATATGTATATGGATTTAAGTGGAAAAAATCCCACTATAAGATATCGAGTGTAAGGGCTTCAATCCTTAAAAGATGCTTATTGATGATTCACTCTTTTACCAACTAGTACCTTGGCTTAGGCTTTAAAGATAGGCTTAGTTAGGCTTCACTCCTTTTATGAAACTTGGCTCATTTTAAATAAAAGAAGTACATCTTTGTTAAAACATGAGCTTATGGTTTTATTTCAGCCTTGTAAAGATCCATTAAAGCTAAATGAAACCTAAATGAACTTAGAAAGACTAGAATTTCTTTTTTTTTTTTAATGCACGAGAGAACTAAGTAAGGCCTAGAGCAAGAAAACCACTATAGTGATCCTTATTCCTGACTTATGAAGCCATAACTTCTTAAAGATCTTTAATTCAACCAATTTCCTAAGTTCGGTCACTAGCTTATTAAACTGGTTTATAGCAATAAATTAAGCCTAATCGTTGAAGTTGCTGTCTACAAGGTTTATCAGCTTTTGTTATTGCAGTGTTTATAAAACTAATAACACGTTTGTTATAAAAGAATGGTTTGAAATAGAGTGGAATAAAATGGATTCAAACAAAATGGAAAGGAATGAGGAATGTAATAATAAATAATTTCAAATGCTATGGAATGAAATAAAATTAAATGTGTAAATAGTAGTATTTATGAAAAAATACCCTTAATTATTGTATGTCATAAAATAGTTAGAGGCCGAATAAGTAATATTTAATTAATTTAATCAAATGAGGGTAGAAGAAAATCACGCTTTTGTCTCCTCACAAAATTGAATTTCCCTTAAAGTTGGAATTTTCAATTTGAAGGAGTTGCAATTCAATCTTCTAAAAGTACTTCTAAACATAGGAAAGGAAATAAAATTTGTAGTCCTGATTCTATTCTAAACCTAGTCCTATATACCAAATATAACATAAGAGACATTGTAATTTATAGTGAAGTCCTACATACCAAATATGACATAAGAGACATTGTAATTTACAATGATTTTTTCTAGATTTGTTTGTAATTTATCTTTATTCAATCAAAAACCTATTAGTACTAATTACCAAGTTCTAAGAAGTGTCGTCTTAAATAATGATGGAATTGTTACTCATAATTCTCCAAAACTAGTTGTATCTTAAAGAGATTCACCTTTGTTCTTTTAGAAACCTTAGTATATGAGGCGTAAACTCTCTAATGACAATAAGCTTGCTTACATTTAAGTCACTATTTGCTATCATGCTCTTATTTATTCTATTTAATTATTTTATTAGTCATTCAAACACATTTTTCTTACAAATAATAGTATCAATATATATAAAGGAAATTGCATTTTTAAGGGAATTTAGGGTAGTTTTAACAAAAACTCCATTTACTCATCTAGTTGTCTTGGGTAATCTGATTCTTCAATAGTCTAGCTTGGTGACTAGTGCCCTATTATAATGTTCAACAAGTTAGATTTTCTCGACATAGGAATGGCGATAGGTGGCTACAGTAGGTGCAAATTTGCTCAACCTTCAACATGACTCATAATGGAATTATAATCCCTTTCCCTACTTATTATGGTTTGAGAAAAGTTTCAATAGAACCAACATATCACGTATTTTAATAACTAGTGGATAAATACTAATAAAATTTTAATTTATAAAAATCGTAAACCTAATGTCACTAATATATGTCTCAATATCATTGGTACTTGCCCATTACTCATCAAAACACATTGTGTATTAGTACTAATAAATCCTTTTTTCTTATGTTTTGTTTATTGCTCATGTGATACCCTTAATCCATGAGGTAAATAAAAAAATTTTAATTAAAATATAATTATTTTATGGTAGGTCTTATGAACATCAACAATAATCAACATACAAACATGAGGTGAAATGCTATATTAATACGTTACATAAATTATGGTGCATAATTAAATAATGAGGATAAAGAAAATTACAACATCATAGTCCAAAGAAATTCACATACCTAATTAGATGAATCACTGTTCTTGATAAGTTATTTTGGATGTAAACCTCAAAGCTTAAACTGACCTCCTTAAAGTATGGGCCAAACCAATAAAGCCCTAACCAACACCTAGAGCTTAGTTGACCTCATCATGTCTAGCTGAAGCTGTTAGCATTAAGGATGATGTTTCCAATACCTAAATCGAGCTCTTGAGATCTTGGTTGACTTCCTCGAAAAGTGTCTCTCGAGCTCTCTCTATCCAATCCCTTGGAGCTTAAGCCCATATCTTGCAACCTCTCTTCACAAGCTCAAAAGAAGACTAGGTGGGAATAACTCAAGCAAAAAAAGAAAGTCTATAGCTAGCATGCATCTATCCCTTAGATTTTCTCCACAAGATACAGTGTTATAAGGAAAATCTTAGGATTATGATCGCTTTCCAAATATCTAGCCCATTTATGCCTATAAATACTTGGTTAATATTAAAGGTAAAGGAATCTAGCTTCCTTACTCCCATACACTTCTTATATACATAATCTCTCTCTAAAATCAATACCGATTTAAGTATCAAAGTAGCTATATTCTTAGCTTACATTTGTTTATTTTGTAAGTTACCTCCAACCCTAACCACCCTTCCAAAAAAACAACCAATAACAACTATGTTAATTGTATGAAGCTTTCTTCTTTTAAGTATTACAATGTAGTGCATTTTTTCTAGCAAGTTCACACTTATGTGCTTCTTGCATGATTATATTATGAGTCTAGAAAAAAATGGCAATTAATAATAAATTCATATACTTACACTACCCTTGCATTATATACCCTATAACTTAGTATAGGAGTTGCATGTGGCACAAGTAAGGATTACGTTTGGGCTGTCCTATAGCCACGAAACTCTTGCAATAAGCCATATGCTTGCAATTAATAATCTTAGGTCAAGTGTTAAATAAGTGGTAAAGATGTGATGCAGATAAGTCCATACGTGGAACATTTAGACAATTAGAAGTAGAGGAAGAATTAGTCAAACGCCACAATGATTAGAACCAGAAGTTGATTAGAAGACAAGTAGAAATAGCTAAAAGTTCACGACTCCTAACTTTCAATTTTGATTTTTTAGTTATAGTTCATTTAGCTTTGTAAGTATACCAAGAGTTACATAACTCATAATATGTCAATAAAGATCGTGAGTTTACTTTGGCTTAGAGTAAAAGTTTTGCCATTTGACACTATTTTGGAAGTTGAATTTACATATTTTGGCAAGGTACCAAGCTACTAAATATTTAGTGTTTATTTAAGAAAATTAATCTTGATTTTATTTTATTCCTGACTATGTAGGATTTGAATTTTGCTCCATTTCCTTTCTTTTTTCTAGGTTTAAGAACTATAAATACTTATGACTTGAATCTTCATATTTTTCGAATTAATACAAAATCAATTCTCACATATATTGTATTTATCTTGATGTAGGTTGTGTCAAGAAGGTGGTCATAAGGGGAAAAAAGGTTCATTAAGTAATATACGCCATGTGTTATACGTATGTAGCATGTAAATATTAATAAGATATTGACACGTATAATAATTGCATAATTAGTTTTTAAATTAGTTACCTCTTGTAATTTACATATGTCATATATAGTAATATTTTATTAATATTTACACATTATATATATATTAAACATGACTTATAATATTCCTTGAATCCTTTCTCCCGCGATGGTCATTGCTTACAACAAAAGGGCAAAGTTTGTACTTCTTGAATGCCCCTACCGTGGATGCTTATTTCATAATGATACTTTTACGTCCACAAATTAACTAGGAGGAAGCTAATGGACAAAAGTTGCATAAACGAATATTTTAGAAAAAGAAAAAAGAAAAAAGAAAAAAAGTAGAAGATGAACCTTATGAATAATTCCATGGTGCACAGTTTTAAAGAGTTTGAAATAAACATGTTCACATGAAGAAAGTTTCAACACACCTTACATGAATAGCAAATATACAAGCCAATAATGTCCTCGAACGCTTTAGTTTATCAGCATGCACACGTGCACGCATACACGGCGAATGATTCCATATAAATTTAGGATCGTGATATAGCGATGGCTTCGAGAATGACAAGCAATACCATCAACACGATAGCAGGATAAGAGCCGAGAATGGATCCCGTGGCGTGTTCACAAAAGTTATCGTACTGTTGGCAGAAAGGCAGCCAGTTTGCGCCGCTGTTACCGTTATGTGCTATCCAAGCTATGGCTGATGCTGATGAAGCCGCCGCTGTCAAAAGAGCCATAAGTACCTATACATTCACATCGTCAATCAATTTCAACTTGAATGAAATAGCTATTCGTGGATTTGAGCAGTGTACGGGGGCCATTTAACATTTTTTTTTGTTTTTCCAAAATGAATAAGAGGAAAATAGAGTTGTTATTATAGCGAAATGAGTAAGCTGATAAGTTTTTATATCACTACCGTATCGAAGATGACCAAGACAAGCCTAGTAGCAACTGCTCTAGTCCTCATGATATGGTAAACGGATAATATGAGTGAGACAGCAAGATATCCACATACGACACCATTTGCGATGGCAAAAAACCTGTTAATGTTAAACAACGAATGAAAAGAATACCGTATATATGTTTGTCAAATGAAGTAACTGCTGTAAATGTAATCACTATACAAAATGAAAGCTAAAAAGGAAGAAGGATTTGAAACCACTTACTCGTAAGCACTAATATCATTCCATTGGGCTGAGAATCGGACGAAAGCTGTGTTGAAGAGCAAGTCTTCGCTAGATGAGCCCATTGAGTAGGAAGATGCTACAGTAGCAGCCATAATGAATACCCGCAAAATTATGTCCAAGATGGATAACGCTCTATTGCGCCTCCTAGCTGGTGGTGCAAACTTGGATGCTTCGCCGGTTTCGAGCGTCCCTGCCTTCATTTTCGCTTTTTTTTTTTTTTTGGGATGTGGATTGTGATCAGATCTGGCTGAAGATGACAGTGTTGGGTGGAAGGTAGTGAATTTATAAGGGTAAGCAAATTTAATTTGTATGTACTAGGAATATGATCACTTGCATTCAAGAACTGAGGATTAGGTTTTTGCTTATGTAATGAAACAGAATATGGCTTTGTCTTCCAATGTCTAGCCGGGGATCATTAAATTTTGCCAAAAAGAATCCTACCTGCTCAACTGTTGGGGATTTCTAGATTTTTGGGAATTCATGGGATATGGGTTCCACCTCCACCAAAGGATTTCCTATTATTTTTTGGTACTATCCTGTACTTTTGGCTATTTAACATCATTGCTTTATTTTATTTTTTGGACTTATTGGATTGTCCTACGTTAACTTTTCATGTGTCCTTGATAGGCAAATTGCGATTTCACATCATCAACTGCACATGTAGCTTTGTTGTTTTTCTGTACAGAAACATCTAGTAGCTTTCTTTTTTTTTTTTTCTTTTTTTTTCCTTTTTGGGATGATTTCATGTAAATAACTAGCATAAACTTCTTAAATCTATTGTACGTTATAACTACATAACATCAAACTTTCTACGAACCATCGAGTACATAATCCACAAATACACTTAAAAAACTTTATGACTATTCTAAATCTGGTAACTCTACTATAAGTTAATAATTATCTAAAAGGGTTCATAATATATCACACATTATATAAATTATCTTAACTTACAATTTTTTTTTTTTTATAATACCATTTAACATCATTATAATTATTCTTCAGTTCACACTTCGTTTAGAGCACGTAAATTTCCTCTTGAGGGCACTCTATATGTGAAATATTATCAATATGTAACTCTAGCTAGAGTTATTTATAATCATGTTTAATTATCACTTAATTTCTTGGAAGCAGCTCCTAATACTGATATCATTCATCTTTTTGTACTCTAGAGATGGATTAACGAATTAGAAGTAATTGTATCATCTAATCCAAACAAGAAATCAATCATGCGGATCAACAACAAACCAGTATGTAACAAAGACATCTTGTTTGCAGAATCGCCTTTCTTTCTTGTCTTCTTCACATCGAATATTTCTTTTATTCGTTATTTTTATTTTTCTCTTCCATTCTAGGGTCTAGAAGGTGTCTTACCAAACATAGTACCTAACCTTCAAAATTAGTCCACGACATAAGTGAAAAAGTCTGATCAAGTTTCCCGTATAGTATTACCACACAGAAAGTTTCTCTTTCTTATACTTATCGTTTTTGCCATGAACCATGTAAGAATTGATAATATTGGACAAATATGGAAAACTTGGTCAAGTAAAGATAAAAAAGTGGGAAGAAAGGAAATTACAAAAGAATTATGTAAAGAAAGATGGATGGTTATAACATAATAGTGGCATTTCTTTTATAATCTTAAATATATAAAAAGCCGATTCAATGAATGCACTAGAGATCGCTTTAGTAGGTTGATCATATTTACTAAGTATCGATTTTAGAGAAGTTTTAATTTGATAACAAGTGGAAAGATAGCAAATGTAATAAGTATTTCTATTGACCAATGGGAATTTAGTTTTATTAGCTAATAGGAAACAAGTTCTAAGCTTTAATTATAGGTCTTTTATTATGGTAATGCCATTAGAGTTGTAGAGTCTATTTAAAATCCTTATTCCATTGTAATAGACATCACTAGTCTATAAAATATTTTTCTTGAGTGTAAACTGTCTCTCTACTCTTATTGATCTTTGTGATTCTGGTAAATAAACTAGATTATTTGATCCTGCGTTATATCGTTTATTTACTATAGCAAGTGTTAATTCTTACAGTGCATCACATCCGCTAAAGTTCATACTTGAACTATCTTTAAATGTCCAAAAAAAAAAAACATTAAATTTTGCAAATTAGGATCAATTGACTATTGAGTCAATTATTACATGATATCTTAATTCTTCGATCAAGCACATCAAAACCGTGTCATATTTTTCAAATATAAAAATAGTAATATTTTTGAAGAATGCTAATCAATGTCAAATTTTCGAATAATGTGAATCAATATTAAATGAAACTAGAAAGTTATTATTGATGAAATTTCTTTTAAGAAAATGTAACATTTTAATTGGATAAAGTAGGCATTTATTAGTTGTAGGCGATATCATTGAGATTACAAGTGATAAATAGGTAATTTAATAATGGTAATTGATATCAATGAAACCTCAGCCATACTATCAATGATAAAAAGATTATTAGTGAGAATTTAGTTAAATGTCAATTGAAACATATTATTAATAGGAAATGCAATGCATGATAGATTAATAATTTGAAATTTGAATTATTAATATGAATTTATATCAGCAAACATAAAAATATATAATTAATTAAAAATAGAGAATTTAGTCATTTGTTAATGGTAATTGATATTAATGATAATTGATGTAAATTACATTTTACCATGTTTAATTGATTGTCATTAAGGACAATAAAAAATAGTATATGCAAAGGTAGGCAATTTAGCCAATGTTAATAAATATGGTGATGTGAATCGATACTTTATTGTGTTTAATTAATTGTCATTAACAACAATAAGATATATTATATGTAAAGGTAGGCAATTGATAAAAAGTAATAGTTTGTATATGTGTAAATATATTAATTAGTAACCATCAATAGAAATTTTAATATGAATTGATATATTGCTATGTTCAATTGATTGTCATTAATGGACAATAGAAAAAAAGTACCATATTAGAAGTATGCAATTAATAAGACGTAATAGTTTGTATTATATAAATTTATTAATTAGTCAATATCAATAGATATTTTAATGTGAATTGATATCATATTGCATTTAATTGATTGTCATTTAGAACCATAAAAATACTATGGTAGTGTTTGGTTGTATTAGGTTTTTCACCATTGATTGGTTTCTCGTCTAAGGCTTATTTTCCTTTAACGAATTTTATGTTTTTTGTTTTTTCCTTGAACCATTATGGTATTCTTCCCGTCATTCTCTTTGTTCTTATCTTACCTCTAATTTCCTTTTTTTTTTTTTCTTTCGCATTGAATTAGATAAAAATTTTTGTTTCATATTTGATTTATAACTTTCTTTGATGACTAGATAAAAAATTAGGCCGATTTACTAGATAAAAGGTCCAAATTTTATTTTATCTACATTATGATATAAAAATAAAATTTAATGGATAAAAAGAAATAATATTTTGCATTTTCAAAAATACACCTCCATGTTATAATATTGAGTTAATTAATATTATTTTTATTAAAATTACAAAATTATTTATTTTATAATATAAATAATTAATTCTTTAATAGCTAGTAGATCTACTGTTTTTTATTTAGTATTATATATAATTTATTTGATTATATAAATTCAATAATCCTTTTAATTCACATTTCAAATAATTTAAAAATATAATTGAAATATACATTAGACAATATTGAGTGTGTAAACGTCAAAATATAATAATGAGTCTAGTATTTGTGTATGCCAAATAAAGGATAGCATAAAATTTTGTATTTAATACTATATAAATTAAATATGGTATAATAGCTTATACTATTCAATCATCTTTGTATTTGTCTTTCCCATTTCTTTTCATCTTGTCTTATCCTTACAATTAAACGCTACCTATATGTATAGATAGACAATTTATTAGAAGTAATAGTTTGTATTTATGTAAATATATTACTTAGTCTATGTAAATAAATATTCTAATTTGAATTGATATTTTGTGGCATTCAATTGATTTTTATTAAGGATAATAAAAAAATACTATAGTTGGAGGTAGGCAATTCATAAGATAAAAAAAAAAGTTTGAGTTTGTGTAAATTTATCAATTAGTTAATGTTGTGAATTGATATTTTACCATGTTGAATTGATTGTCATTAGGGATAATATAGAGGCAAAAGAAATAGTTTGAATTTATGTAAATATATCAATTACTAAATTAAATAGATATTTTAATATGAATTGATATTTTACAATGTTTAATTCAATGTAATTAAGAAAAATAAAAGATACTATAGTTAGAGATAGGTATTTGATAAGACTAATAATTTATATTTATATAAATATATCAATTAGTCAATATTTATAGATATTTAGGTTTATAATCCGCCACATAGTACGGGCTCTTAACTAGTATATTTAATTCCATGGTGCAGATTTTGGAGCCTGAATCGACATATGATCACATAAGGAAGTTTCACACATTTTACATAGAAAGCAAATTTACACGTCAATGCCTCGCTCAATTTTAGTTAAGAAAAAAAAAAAACAAAATACAACCAAACCCTCTGCGCAGTACATGCACTGCAGAAATGCTTCCATATAAAATTTAGGATCTTGATATAGCGACGGCTTCCAAGATGACAAGCAGTCCCATGATGACGATAGCAACATAGGAGCCGATGACGGATCCCGTGGTTTGTTCACAAAAATTATCGTATTGTTGGCAGAAGGGCAGCCAGTTTGCGCCGCTATTCCCGTTATGCGCTACGTAAAGCATCGCCGCCGATGATGAATCCGCCGCCGTGAGAAGAGCCATCGCCACCTACTCACAATTTTTAATAGGAATTTTTGAGAAGTGATTTGCTTCTATCCAATACAACGATTTTTAAATAAATAAATAAATAACTGTTAAAGAAATAAAGAAAGGCTTTTTGCAATAAAGCTTATTGTGGCTGTTGTTATATATTTTGCTAAAATTAAGGATTATTATTGTTTAATATTTTGCCCCAATGTTAACTTCATGTTAGTTTGATTTTAACATGTTGATGAGATATATTCATAATTCATTTAGAAATCGATCGTTCCCGAGTGTTATTGATCTATAACAATTTCTATAATATAAATTAACTATTTAAGGTATATAATTTGTATTTGTTTACGTAGAATTAACAAAAGGGAAACGATTTTCTCTTTGCTTAGAAAACAAAAAAGAAATCTATTTTCTTCTCATCCTCAATGGAACCGGTTTACCCCCGTTACGGACTGTCATCTGTCTCCCATGATTATTATAGGAAATATCAATCAAGGTTTGAAAATGGTTTTCTATGAAACAAAAGCACCGGCCAATCTTTCAAGACTCCAACACGTATAATATGTATCGTTTTCTTACTGGAAAGAGTAGTATTACTCTAGCACTGGAAAATTAGAATAATATTAAGATATAATCACTATTACTAAGATTTATAGCAGAATTATAATAATTGCCGAATGAATATTTAATATTTTTTGTAAATATATATTGGGGAAAAAAATTCAACTTTAATATTAAATAATGAATAACTATTTGATAATTTTTTCTTTTAGTAGGGACTTATCATAGAATTGTTGTTATGTGTAAATGTTGGAATAACTCTTTCACCATGAATAAGGGAAAAATAGAATTATTATTATGGAAAAGTCAACGAGGTATTAAGTTTTTCTGTCAATACCGTATCAAAGATGACCAAGACAAGCCTAGTAGCAACTGCTCTAGTCCTCATGATATGGTAAACGGATAATATGAGTGAGACAGCAAGATATCCACACACGACGCCATTTGCGATGACAGCAAACCTGTTAATGTTAAACAACGTATGAAAAGAATACCACATATATTTTTTATATATATATATATATATATAATTAAAACCTTTTAAAGGCTTAAGTAACTGTTATAATTTAAATTACTATTTTAACTAACATCAAATGTTATTTAACAAAAAAAACTAATATTAAAATAATATTATGAAATTATATATAATTTGTATTATAGATAAAATTATTTTTCCTTATAATATTCACGTCTAATTTTTCTTTCCCACTTTCTAAAATTGTATTCTATTTTTTTCTCTCCCCCTTTATTCTGTCTCCTACTTTCTTATCTCTTTTATTTTACAATTTTCAATAAAACCCTTTTTTTTATTATTTTCATAATTTCTTTCATTATTCTGATTTTTTAAAAAAAAGTCATTGTAAATTATATAGATACATTAAAAGTAAAATTTGTAATGGTTAATACAAAATATTTTACTATAAATTTAAAATAAATATATATTTTTTTATTAGATAAAAAAAAATTTTACACACAGCAGATGTATCGACAATTAATGTATATATATATATATTTGTCAAATTGAATAATTCCCATAAATAATTTTGAAAACCCTTACTCGTAAGCACTA
Source organism: Lumnitzera racemosa (assembly GCA_024138005.1). Taxonomy (NCBI): domain Eukaryota; kingdom Viridiplantae; phylum Streptophyta; class Magnoliopsida; order Myrtales; family Combretaceae; genus Lumnitzera; species Lumnitzera racemosa. The sequence goes on from JAMXBC010000004.1 coordinate 7,586,479, forward strand.
AAATCATTGAATTGAGCTGAGAATCGGACGAAAGCTGTGAAGAAGGGCAAGTCATCATTGGCTGTGCCCATCGAATAAGCCGATGCTACAGTAGCAGTCATAGCGAATACCCGCAAAATTATGTCTAAGATGGATAACGGTCTATTGCGCCTCGCAGCTGGTGCTGCAATCTTGGATGCTTCGCCGATTTCGAGCGCTCCTGCCGTCATTTTCGCCCTAGTTTTTTCTCTTTTTGATGTGAATTGTTATCGGATCTGGCTGAAGATGACTGTGTCGGATGGAGGGCAGTGAATTTATAAGGATGAGCAAATCTGAGGATTAGGTTTTTGCTTGTCTAACGAAACCAAATATGGCTTTGTCTTTCAATGTCTAGTGCGGGATCATTAAGTTTTGCAAAAGACTCCTACCTGCTCAACTCTTAGGATTTCTGGGGTTATTGGGAATTCATGGGACTTGGGGTTCCAACTCCAACATAGGATTTCCTATGACTTTTTGGTACTATCCAGTTCTTTATCTATTTAACACCACTGCCTTACTCTATTCTTTTGGACTGATTATATTGTCCTACGTTAACTTAACTAGATTCATGTGTCCTTTGTAGGCAATTTGCAATTTCACATCGTCAACTGCACATGTAGCTTTGTTGTGTTCCTGTACAGAAACATATAGTAGCTTTCTTTTCATTTTTATATATATATTTTTTTAATGGTTTCATACAAATAATATGTATATGTGAAAGCCTGATTAATACCGAACCTTAACCTATTCAATATTAATCCCTGACTTAAAAAAAAAAAAAAAATTGGTTTCTTTTTTAATTAAAAATCTTTTGGAGTCGTCATCCAACTAGAGTTAGAAAGAAAAAAAATTATAATCAATTAGATAGATTGATTACAATTTAGCTATCGATTTTTTATTTTAAATTGGTAAAACTCATAAATTTTGGAATTCAAGGACAACCTATTTAATACTAACGGGTACTACTATTAATTTTTCAAAATTAGGCTTATTTTTTCAAAATTGTAGTTTTTTTAATGTTTTTAAGAAAAAATAAAATATTTAAATAAATAAATAAATAAAAATCTAAGTTTTATAGATTCTTATGTTACCCTGGAGGTGCCTACATACGCGCTAGTTAGGATCAGATATCTGTAGTTTTTTTTTTAAACTTTAATGTGTTAGTTTACTTTAATTTTTGAAAACTGACCAGATTTATGTATTTATTAATTTAGTCTATTAAAAGAAAATTCTAAAAAGGTTTTAATTCTTAAGTATTTTTATTTTATAGTAAATTCTCTAAAACATTCTAATTTTTTAAAAAAAAAGCCTGTTATTAATTTTTTATTCCTAAAAAAGTAACTATTTTCTAAATGAAAAATTCTATTAAAAAAAGACCTAATACTAAAATGATTTCCCAAGCTAAGATATATATTTTTTCTTTTTCATATTTAACACAACTATTAAACAAATTAAAATAAATAAATACCTGAACACACATATGGATAGTGGATTAGAAAGTCGGGCGTAGTGCGTAAGACGTACGATTCATGAGGATAGGGCAATAATTATTGTGTATAGAGTTGGTTCTTGGCAATTGGAGTTTGGCCTGCTGCTGGATAGACTGGTGTCACGCCCTGAAGCGGCAGAGTCGTAACAGTTCCGCCGTGTAAACCATCCTAAGATAGAAGTTGGCCTTATAACCGCTATCTTAGACATGATCTACACAAGGCGTCCACGACTAACCCGTTTTGAAGTAAATAGTTTGTAATTTAAATAATTCATTTACCTAAGAAAGTGAGAAAAGTTATATATAATTGCTATAATTCAGTTATTACATTATTTATAAATGAAAAATAATAACACATGTGTTGATTCTTCAATGTTTTTCCTCACTCCTTAAGATCTAGCAGTTGCTAGCTTCAGAGTAGTTGTTGCCGCTTCTTAGCCAGCACCTGCACGACATCTATAAAGATGTGAGCAACTACTTAAGGTGCAATGCATGTGCAAGCAAATGCCATCGCGCGACGTTGTCCGGCCCGTCGTGAGATTAGAGAAATTACGCCCGCTCTAATCCGGGTTGAGGAGTTGTCGTTAATGCAACAGCTCACGACCAAACCCAGGCTTGAGTAATAGATACCTTGCTCCTCCCGCGACTACCTTCGAACCACTGTCTTCGCCCTCGCCATGACCTCCTCTCCTGTCACTTAGTTCGACTGAGGATAAAGAAGGGACCATTTTGCAATCCTGCGCTAGTTCGACTGAAGATAAAGAAGGGACCATTTTGCAATCTTGCGCTATCCCTTTCGAAGGGGTCGGTATTTGGCCGGAGAGTCCTAAGTTCTCCTAACAGGTTGCCATGCATGTCCGATTATGATTACTGGTTATATATTTGATTAAGTCCAATTTAGGGTGATCAATTATTTCATGCAAATCATACAATACATGCTAGAGCAACAAACAGAATCATAGCATCACCCATAATCAAGCACATGCATATATCTAACTATCTAATAAGCACAACCAAGCATAATCTCAAACCTCCCAAAATACAGCATTGTATTAATCCCAACTTACCTCAACTCCTCGCTTACTCACTCGAGGTCCGACTTGATCAGGCCAACACCAATCATCCCTATAACACAAATGTGATTTCAGTTTTTCGTGTAACTATTATAGGTTCATTTTATCCTATAACGCTTATTGTTATGTTTTGTTTAGGATTTAATATGCCTAATTATCTAGGTCTTAAGTCTTTCATAATTATTCTAGGTTTGGGGTTAGGTTCGGGTTCGATTTCCGCATCAATTTCTAAATTAGGTTTTAGTTCAATGTCTAAGTCCTAAACATGCTCGAAACCTAATGTGAAATTAATCACATTAAGCTCGAGTATTAAAATATCCTATTGGGTCTTAATTTAGTATTCTAAGCTATTCGGTACACGCTAGTCCTAATTAGGGTATCGGATTTATCCCCGATGTGAGAAAATCTTACTTTTTATATAATTACCAAAAATTCAATCTTAATTTAGCTGTAATCTTATTCTGATTTTTACTCTAATATTATCTAAATAACCCTAATTTTTTAGATTTATTAATTTACAATTTCACATATTACTAATTTCTTATATTAATTACCTAATTTCCTAAATTAACCATACTTAATACTCCAAAGGTTAGGATTAGGGTTATACATCAGAGATTAATATCCCTAAACATCTAATTACTATCTAAATCAGTAATTAATATCTTAATCATCTAATTAACCCCAAATTACCCAATTTTTTCATCATTTTAAGGCTAAAAATTAACCTAAAAATTTCAAAAATTAATTTTAAAAAAATGGCTTCTGAGCACTGTTTTATATCACATGAGCATCCTACAAAAAAAAAAAAAATGAGCTCCAAACTACACTCCTAAGCCTATTTATTTTCCATTTTAATCATACTCGGTTTTGCACGATTTCTTAAGAACCCTATATTTTCAGATGTGATTAAAATAAATCACTATTTTTCCCTAAATCTACATACAATAAAACCTCAGAATAATAAGTTTCATAATTTTCTAAAACTATTTACTATTTTTACAAAATTACACAAGAATCGGGCTGGAAATCGAACTCACCAATCTAGGTGGCTCCGACCACCGTCGGCCGCCGTAGCCTTATTGGCCGACCTAAGCGCTGCCACCACCGTGTGGTGGTGGTGGCCATCCACTTCCAGCTGCTCGTCTGGTGGTGGTTCTCTTTAAAGGCCCTAATTGCACAGTTTTTCTTATTTTTTTCTCTCAATTTTCGCCTCTCTCTATTTTTCTGACTTTTCAAACTGCCTAAATGAGCTTTGTGATTTTTTCTGCTATTTATAGGGCTTTATGGGATTTATTGTGCATTAAATAGGACAAGACAATTGCCTTATCCCTTAATTTTTGGTTTTTATGTTGTCTTAATTTATTTGGCCAAATTTTTTCTTATTTTTTCCAGCTGCCACAACCTAATTCTGGATCATTCATGATTTTTTATGATTTTTATTTATTTTTTCTTAATTAATTATGAATTTTCTTTAAGTATTTAGTATTATTTTAGCACATTTCGCGTATTTTATGTAATTACACGTATTTATACTTACATGTAAATTCATATACAGTACAAATAAGTATTCATAAATATTATTTAGGTCATTTTATGATTTTTAGTATACATACAATTTATCTCTAGTGATTCGTCAATTATCGAAATGCACTTTACGCAATTTCGATAAATGACGCGTTATATACTTAAAATTTGAAATGTTTATAGTCTTTTATTTTATTGCTTATTTTCTTAAATTCAAGTTTACGGGGTCATTTTTACTAATATTTTTAGTTTTACTTTATAATTTAGGTTTGATCGAGTCTTTCAACTGATTGAAACCTCGGATTGCTTAGTTGTGGGGCTTACAACTAGTTAATGATGTTGCTATTGTTCGTACGTATAAGAGAATGTCTGGATAATGTGGCAACCATATGTGTGGTGGTGTATTAGAAGTATGGACTGATGGCTATCGCGTGGACATGCGATCGGTGATAAGAGTATGGACAATGACGTAAGTTTGTGAACCATGTTGAAGATTGCATGTATGATCATGTGTGAACTTGTCTGCTATTTATGGCATAAATGTGGATGGAGAAGAGGACAGGGATTGCGACATCGGGTTGATAGGGTATGGACGATGGCAGCAGTGTGCATGTGTAGGAGAGAGAGTGATTGGAGATTGGGGTTTAGCCGTGCGTGAAAGAGAGATGGTTAACGTTGGTTTAGTGTTGCATGTAGATGTCTGGACGGTGTGTATAGGATTGGAGCTATTGATGATCATAGGGAATGAAGAAGGATGGAGATGAGTGAAAGTGAGTGGTCTGCGTTGCAATTTTCAAAAAGTGTGATTAAAAAAAATCCTTGTCTCTACGCTATGTGATTCCTATATATAAAACTTGAAATGAATCTTTTGTACCAATTCAAATCTAATTTGATAAAAACCAAAATTAGACTTAAATCTCACAAATTTTTATCATATCGGATTTAACACTATTCTATTAGATTCGTGTTATTTAACAATTATCTAGTTAAGATTTTATCCAATCAATCCTTTTTTTAAAAAAAAAAAAAATTCTTCTCTTTCTTTTTTTTCCCCCTTTTTTCTTCAATTTTTTTTTTTTATCTTTTATCATTTTTCTATTTTTTCTTATTTTCTGAATTTAGACCCCTAAACAAAAATTAAAACTGCATGGGTAGTAAAAATAAGGTGTTTATAGCTATACCTCTTTATGGTGAAATTTGAGTAAAACTTTACCATAAGGATAAAAGAGATATCATTTATGCCTTGGGGATAACTCGATTTTAAGAAGCACTAGAACTAACTAATTATCTTAAGTCTTATTCATTAGGGATTTGGTGATAAAAAACTCGAAAAGAAATGTGGTGAGGGTAATACACTTGTGGGCTAGCAAGAATCATAAAAGTACTAAAAGAATGCTAACACCCTATGCGTTGGCTATCCTAAATGAATAGGTAAAGCATTATTGTGCTAACTAAAAACCTAAAAGATATCTTAATAGTGCTCTTTTGAGCTAACTAACCTTAGTAATTGGGTAAAGTACTCCTTGAATTGGCTAATACTCTAAACAAGAACCCAGTCATGCCTTTATAAGTTGATTAACCTAAGTAAACAGGTAAAATACTCCTTGAGCTGGCTAAAACCCTAAATGAAAACTTGATCATACCCTTTTGAGCTGACTAACCTAGGTGAAAGTTTCTTTAAGGGACTAGCAATTCTAACTGAAAAGTTGACATAAAACCTAGTTATGCTCCTTTGAGTTGACTAACTTAGGAAAGAACGTCTCCAAGAGACTAGCAACCTTAATTGAAAAGTCAGCATAAAACCTAGTCATGCTCCTTTAAGCTGAGTAATTAGGGGGGAACGTCTTTAAAGGACTAGCAATCCTAAGTAAAAAGTCAACATAAAATCTAGTCCTTTTTTTTTAGTTGACTAACGTAGATAATTGGGTAAAAAGCTCCTTGAGCTAGCTAAAACCTTAAATGTAAATTGAGTTAGGTTATTGCTCTATGAGCTGGCTAGAACCTAAATGAGATATGAATCAAGATAACGCTCTCTGAGTTGGTTCGAACCCTAAAGAAACTATGGATCAAGATAACGCTCTATGAGCAAGTTAAAACCCTAACGAAATATGAATTGGGACAATGCTTTATAAGTTGGTTAGATCCCTAAAGAGAAATATGAATTGAGGCAATGCTTTATGAGTTAGCTAGGATTTTAAGAAATATGAATTAAAATAGCGTTTGATGAGCTAGCTTGGGCAATGTAACATTTTGAAAAACCTCTTGATTTGAGAAATTTATAAACAAGGAATTTTTGTGAAAATCATTTATAACAAAAAAGGCATCAAGGATAAGGTTCCTTATTTTGAAAAAGAATTAATAGATATCAAAAACTATATCAAGGTGAATGAATTAGAACCAAATGACATGAACTGAAGATTTGGCCACTTGAGTCGCTGCGGATTTGAAAATAGATGAAAAAACTTGTGACAACCCTTTACTTTCTCTTCCTCTTTTCCTTTTCTTCTTTTGTCTCTCTTCCTCCTTTTTTTTTTTCTTCGAAGTTTGCTAACTGATACAAATTCTTATTTAAGAAGCAAATGCTATAACCATCCCCTTCCTTGGTAACCATGTAGGGTTAATCATATCTATCTTAGTTTTTAGCCCTGATACCAAGCTTTTAAGTTAAACCTTATGATTTTAAACATTCATTTTCTAAGGAAAATATAACTCATGATTAGTCTAGTTGAAGAGGACTTCCTTGCATACTCTTAATCTAGATTTCTCTCTTTATTACTATTCTAAAAATTATAATCCAGTTTGCAAGTGATATGCTTTAATTAATTTGTTAGGTCTTTTGTGTTCAATATTATGAATCGGGCTTTTGATCAAATGGTTTTAAAAAGGTTTAATGAGAGGGGTTATTTTGAAAGATATATTTTTATTCAACCTAGGTATATAAGTTAAGAACCTTTAAGAAAAAGCTAAATGTATACTTGCCTTAGTTTCAAAAATAATTTTTATTAAAGATAAATTATCCCTCAAGATCATAAGAGCTTTTCTCGAGTATGGGAGGTATTATGGGTGAAGAGGTCTTATTTGATTCAAGATAGATAGTAGGCTTTTATGTTTGTGATTTAAAGTATGATTTTGAAATAGATATGAGGTTTTGTGTTAATGGTTGAGAATATGATTCAGGACCTTGTGTTTTTAGAGTAACTTTGGCTTTTAGGCCTTCCTTTGTTAGGGCTTTTCTTAAGCCTAATGAATAGGCCTTGCTTCCTTTTTTTTTTTTTTTTTTTTGCCCCATCATTTTTTTTCTTTTGTATTCCTAAAAGTAATTATCTCTTTTATCAAGTTTTTGTCTTTAGATGAATCAAGGTCCTAAACCTATGGGTTTTGAGTGTATGGGCTTAGGTAAGGTATGTGTGGTCTTGAGATGTTTAGCTCTTCTTCTGAGGAAATAATTTATTGAAAATAAAAGTTATCCTTGAATTGTTATTCTTAAGATAAGTACAAATTAGTTTTATCCTTTTCTTTTAGTCAATAACCCTAACCTCCAAATTGCCCCACTATAGGGTAGTTCTTGATAGAGTTTACATTTTAAAGTAATCCAAATTGGTCTAATGAGGTTAACAAAGGATAATTGTGTTTATGATTTAAAAACGAATGCCTAACTTTATTTCAGTATATGTATTAAATTCAAAATAGACCTTTTTTTAAGGAATGAATTCAAAATATCATCACTATGATGTCTCTCATCTCTCAAAGTGTTTAAGGGTAAGTGTTTAGAATTAGTTCACCTCTTTTTATTCTAAACCTTTTAAAATGAGTTATCAATTCCCTATGTAGGGATTGATTGACCTTAGGGTGGAGACTAACCTTACTCCCTAATTTCTTGAAATATGCCTTAGTTTTGAAACAATTACTATTACTCGATTTGAGTTCAAAATGAATTTTCAAAGACCAAATGCCTCACACCTTTTGCGTTCTCGCTTAAATTGCTAGATTTATAGGTCTTAACACCCCTTAGCTTCCATGTGTGATTTCGAACTTGATTCTTTGACTTTTTTTAAGTAAAACGGGTTATGAATTGCTCCTCTTTTTTATACTAAGGATTAAGCTTAGGATGGTGTTTCATAACTTCATGTTTTGACTTAGTTCATGGTTAGACTTGATGAACCAAAAGTTTGAGTTGGTTTGGCTACCTTAATAGGCTAGGGGTTTATGTTTGGTTAGCTACTCTAATGGGCCATGTGGTTTGTGTTCGTCCCGAGTCCCATAAAGATTTGTAACTGTTAGCAACTTCTTCTTCTTTTTTTTTTAGAGAGAGAGAGAAATATATGGCTTTTATGTTATAGGGACCGAGTAATCAAATTATAAATATAAATTGCTTTCTTAGGATTCTTTATACAAGCCTATAGAATTTATTTATATATAGAACAACACTACTAATAGTCTATTTACAAAAGAGGAATAGAAATAATAAGCTAAAAGGAAACTTTTGTTATTATGGAAAAGGAAACAAAGAACAGAGAAAAGGGAGCCTAACGTTGTGCTCAATTATTGATTAATGGAACCAAAGATTATTTCTAAATCTTGTTTATTCTGAACGAGGAAGCCTATTTATAAGGTGCTTATCTATCTAAAAGAATAAATATTCCTAACTTGTACAGTGCTTGGTGAAATAGCAATTACCTAAAATTATTTTACAGGATTCATTCTTTTTTTTTTTATCACTTAAGAATAAGCTTTCAAAAAAAAGTATAGTATTTTACGGGGTAATAAAACTTGATTTTTTGTGAACCTAACTTTTAAAAATTAAGATATAATTATTAAGCATGAATAAATACAGATGAATAAAGATAAAAATATAAAATGAAGACACACAGATGTAAGGAAATTTAAATTGACAAGAGGCCCTTAATGTAGCAAAACCTAACTAGTTGTTATTAATCATTATAATTATGAAGCTTTACATGACTTATGTCATTCAAAAAAGAATTCCTAAAGAATAAAAAACCATATCCTACTCTTCTTATGGCTATTGGGCTTATGTTGAGTTTTTTTCCTCTTCTAAATTTTGAGAGCCTCTACTTCCTTGCCCTTAATCTTTTTCAGCTGTACTTTTAGTGCCTTTATCCTCTGGATACTCATTATAGCGGACTTTCAACTCTTGCTCTCTTGATTTCTTGAGTTTAGCTTTAACTTGGTTTTCTTGTTTCTCCTTTATCTCTTCCATATCTTTTAGCTTCTTCAACTGGCGATAGAGAAGTCCTTTGGTTGTTTGACTTATGCCCGGTATCCCCTTAGTGGTAGGAGTGTTCTTCCTTTTGTACCATAAAGCTCGGATGCTTAGAAGTTTGGTCACTTTATCAAACACTAACACGTTAAGGTTATGAAATTCAAGTGAGATAGCTTTTAATGATAGCCTAGGAATCATGTCTTAAGTGAGTTCATTGGTTGGAATGTATCCAATACAAAGGTTGAAGCCGATCAAAGGTACCGCCTTGAAATCTTCATATTCTTTGACCATTTCCCTACTTGCAAACCATTTAGGCATCTACAATAATTCTTCAGCTTTTATACCTTGAAAGTTTTAAACCTAGTGATGGGTGGCTATGTCTTTAGGCAGATCAATTTGTTCTTTAAAAGACTTGATGAGGTCGTATCGTTGCGTGAAGTCGACCCAATTGAAATTGAGTTGGTAACTTCTCATGTCGCTAATAAACCAGACCATAAGTAGAGTCATATTGGTCTTTAGATCCTCGCTTTTCTTCTTTTGAGATGATCCAACAATCAGATTTGTTTAGCAAAGAGGGCAAGGACGTATGTCTTCCCTTCAAGAAACTGGGTTATGATTTCTACATTGAAGTGGACTCGGTGTCTTTCATCAGGGAATAGAATGGTGTTAAAGACCACCAAGATATGGGCATTGACTCAGTGTTGGTGCCAAGCTTCCAGGTTTGCATAAAAAACATCTCATTTATCTCTATGTTTCAACTTGATAGAGAACTAATTGATGATGTCTTCTATCTAGATGGTCTTCTTATGAACTAAAACTTGATTTATCTCAGCTTTTTTGACTTCCAACAATTTACTAAAAAAATTTTGCGGTAGCTTTTAAATCTGGGACATATATATTATCTATAATAGTAGGAGCCCATAACAATTGGGAGTACTCTTTAAGGGTTAGGCTCAGCTGATGCGGGCTAAGGTAAAAAGTAATTGATTCGAACTCCCATAGATGTACTAAGGCCTGCACTAAGGTAATATTCACAGGTATATTCTACAAACACAAGATGGGCCCCAATCTTGTTTTTAATAAATTCTTGCTTATCTGGGATGAAAATTCAAAACCACATTTGAAATAATTTTTTAGGCCAATAAAGTGGATGAACATGGATTTCTTCGAAAGCCTCTTGACATGATCTAGCCATACCTATCTTAAAAAAAATTAAAATTACAGTTAAAGCCTATCTTAAACTTTACATAAAATTATTACAGGATATTTACAAGGAAATATTAGAATGGAACTATTCGGGAAAGATATAAGGGAAATATAACTTTGCAACTGCTCTTGTTCGTTTAGGTTTACTACATTATGGGTTCTTATAAACCTTTTTAAAAAGGTTTTCATGTATGTAAAGGGTGGTGTAGACACCTTATTTTTTCCCTCCTTTTTATTTATTTTTTTATTTTTTAAAAATTTTTTTAGGATAGGATAAATGGTTTGGGAAAGTAGAAAAAAAAATAAGAAATTTAGAAAAATGCAAAAATAAAAAATAAAAAATTACAAAAAAACTAGAAATAGAAAAATAGAGAATTTAGAAAATAATAAATTTTTAGATGATTTAATAGAATAGATTTTTTAAAGTAAAAAGAGGGTCATTGAACTTGGCCTTATATTTGAATCTAGCCTAGGTCAATTTAGTCCATATATACCATTTGATCGTACATATGGATAAGACATAAGTCAATAGTTTAACGGATAAGTATTTGAGCATTGCATTGGATTAGCTTGGGATCTTAGGTTAAAACCTCACAAAAAACATAAAAATGCCTTTTTTTGTCTTTTTTCAACAAACACATACTATATTGCTACATGTCATGATCTTATTGTGCCACGTATCCTAACACGTGACATCAAGCAATTGAGCCATAGCTGAAGTGGCACCATAAGAGCAACATGTTAGCATAGATCAATGTGGCGTAATGCTACTGAATGGCATGTTTAATGTGGCTTTATGTCAACATTTTCCTTCTCTTTCTCCCAACAAAACAACTTTAGCACCTTCACTTTACCCTTACTTTTCGCAATAATCCTATACTTAAACATACTAATAAATGAGTGATAATTGTTCTAGTCATAGTCTATTTTGAGTTAAGATCGAAAACGCACCTAGGTACAACCATTTAGTGAGTGAAATTAAGCTCTGAAAATGGGAAAAAATTTGGAATATAAAGCTTATCATCTAAGATTGAATCTCCATGATTCAAGCTATAGGATGATTTTTGAAGCTCACACTCAATCATTTTGGTAAAAGTAAAAGTTAAGGACTCAATTTTGACAAACATTTAACTCCAATTTGTGCTTAATTCAGAAATCATATCGTAGGTCATCTTCCCCCATTTAATTTTGATTAATGGATGTTGGATGATTTTCCATCTTTGATTCAAGCTCCCAAGCTATAAAAGGTGCTCGAATAAACATCAATCGGACTTAAGAAATCATTCTCTCTCTCTATCTTTAATTCTTCCCCTCCAGTCGATTTCGAGCAAACCCATTACTATAGGGACATCTCTGGTCACCAGCTTCCGAACTTGACTACTATCAACCACCACCATACCCCCTAGTCGTATCCTTGAACCCATCGTAGCCAAACCTTAAACCATCATAACCTTTTCTTCAAAACACTACTCCTATAAATCTATGGCCAAAATTAGTTTTATGGCCATCTTCGTAGCACCCAAAAACCCAAGTCCCAATCCTCTCTTAAATTGCAACCACCACCACATAAACACCCCATCAACCACCACTAATCACCACACTCAAAATCTACCTAAATGTCACGACATCATATCTCCCACTATCCCCAATCCAAAACATATGAAGATCTCTTTCCCCGCTCAATTTAGTAGCCAGATATTGTCGTTGCTTCCCTCTATTGTGTGACCCAAATCCAGTAGAAAATTCGACCTGAATCTAGGGAACCCAACTGAAGACCTACTATAACCTCTGAGCTTTGACTTACAAGTCTAACCCTTTCTTTTCTTTTCTTTTTTTCCTTTCCATTTAGTTTTTTAGTTGTTTTGTATTTTTTTATATATTTTATTTTTTTAGTTTATTGTAAAATGTAAAGGTAGAAAAAAAAAAAGATAAAAAGGAAAAACCGAAAAAAAGGAAAAAAAAAGAGAAAAAAAAAACAGAAAAAAGAGAGAAGGAAAATAGAATAGAATAAAAAAAGAGAGAAAAGAAAAAGTTTGGTTTTAAATTACTAGAATAGTAATAATAAAATATAAAACAAAAAAGAGGCAAATAAACAACAAATTTATTTAATCACTTAGAAAAATTAGTTTAAAAAAAAACAATAAAAATGAATGGACCCTTTCAAAATTAGAAAATCTTAACTTTGCAAAAATAAACCCTAATTTAGGACATTTTTTACTTTTCTTAATAAAACCTAAACCTACTTAAAATGTAAAATCACCATTTTTTTTCTTTTCAAGTTTAAAATCAACTTACCCACCAAAAGTTTTCAAACAAAAGAAATACATACGTCTAATTTTGAATAATGAGTATGTAAGTACTTCAAGGGCAACAGGTAAAAAATGAAAAAAAAAACTATTTTTTTTCATTTTTAGATTAAATGACTTAAATTATTCAATTCGTTAACCAATAATTAAGTTTCTCTTTATAAAGTAATCTTTTTGAAAGGTGATTTTTAAGATTGAGACTAAAATTGGAAAGTTGATAGTACTTATAAAGGTTTAAAAATTCTAACTCCTGGATCCATTTTTCTGGTTCTTAAAATCGTTTACAAATTTGGTTTTATCGAAAAGACCAATAGTTAAATTATAATTAACTGAATTGATTTGTTATAATTTAACTTATTTTCCCTACTCTAGTCAGATGGCGACTCCAAAAATATTTTCAAAATATAAAACAACCGATTTTCTTTACACTTTAATCAAGGGTCAGCATTAAACGAGTAATCGAGTAAAGTATAATATTGATCGGTTAAAAAAAAATTAATTTATAAAGCTGAGGAGAAAAAAATCAAGCTTAACAGGTAGGTTCAAAGGACTTCATTTTTTGTGACCATGGTGTTTTTCAAGGTAACAGTTTTGTGATCACATCTAAACTTGAGCGAAGTAGTTTGATTAGCTCCAAAAAGTGATTGCCCCACAACATTCAAAGCTTACACAATGGGCCCCCCTTCTAAGGTTCTAAGCTAGTTTGGTTCTAACAGTATTTATTACACATTTATGATGCAAAAAATAAATATAAAGTAAAAATAAAAATAAACCCCAAAACAAACCCCTTAGATGAGCCGTAATAAAAATGTTAATATATATGAGTAAAATAAAATAATAATCAACTCAAGTATTTTTTTTTTTGAAAAATAATCCTAATTTCAATAAATTCTAGTGGCTAGCCCTCTTGACTCGTCTTTAGTGGAGTCGTCAATCTGTTGAGCTTGATTTTCGGTTTTTTATTTCACATTTTTTATTAATGTTAAACTCTAACATATTCAATATTAATCATCGACTAGAAAAAAATGAAAAATTCCAATTTCTTTTTTAAGTAAAAATCTTTTAGAATTGTCACCCAACCAAAGTTGAAAAAAAAAGAAAAATTGTAATTAATTAGATGGATTGACTACAATTTAATCATTGATTTTTTTATTTTAAATTGGTAAGAGTTAGAAATTTCTGAATTTAGGGTCTATCTATTTAACCTTAATGGGTATCACTATCAATTTTCTGGAATTAGGCTTATTTTTTAAATTATATTTTTTTAAGAAAAATAAAAAATTTGAAAATTCATTAATTAATTAATAAAAACCTAAGTTTTTATAAATTTTTATATCACCTCGGAGGTGCGTACGTACTTGTTGGTTGGAATTAGACATTTGTAGTTCTTTTTGAAAATTTTAGTGTATTGATTTATTTTAATTTTTGAAAATTGACTAGATTTACATATATATTAATTTAGTTTATTCAATGAAAATTCTAAAAGGGTCTTAATTTTTTAGTATTTTTATTTTACAATAAATTCTCTAAAACATCCTAGTTTTGAAGAAAAGGTTTGTTATAAATATTTTATTCCTAAAAAAGTAAGTTTTTCTAAATGAAAAATTCTTTAAAAAAAAACTAATACTAAAAAGATTTCCTAAGCTAAGATATATATATTTTTTCTTTTTCATATTTTAACACAACTATTAAACAAATCAAAATAAATAAATAAATACTTGAACAAACATGCAAATAATACATCGAAAGGTATGTAGGATGTGTGGTTGTGAAGATGGGGAGTTGGTTGCTGTGTACGAAGTTGGTTCTTGGTAACTGGAGTTTAGCGTGCTACTAGATGGATTAGTCGATGATGTTGTTGTTGTCCATGTGTGCAAGAGAATATCTAGATGGTATGGTGACCATATGTAAAATGGCGTACTTAGAGTGAAGGCTAACGATTATCTTACGGGCATACAACATAATGTGCGATCTTGAACCATTTTGAAGATGCGTATGAAGCCGTTTGTTGTTTATGGCGTGAATGTAGATGGAGAAGGGGATAGGGTTTGTGGCATTGGGTTGATAGGGTATAGACAATGGCAATAGTGTGCATATGTGGGCAAGAGAGTAACTGGACATTAAGGGTTAGCTGTACATAAAGGGGAAATGGTCAGTGTTAGTTTGCTGTTGTGTGTGGATGTCTGGGAGGTGTGTATGGGATCGAAGTTGCTGACAATCGTGGGGAATGAAGAAGGATGGAGATGAGCGAAAGTTAGTGGTCTACATTGCAGTTCTTGAAGTGTGCGATTAAAAAAATTCTTATTTTTGCATCGCGTGATTCTTATTTATAAAATCTGAAATGAATTTTTTATATCGATTCAAATCTAATTTAATAAAGATTAAAATCATATTTAAATCTCATAGATCTTTATCATATTGGATTTAACACTATCATATTAGATTCATCTTATTTAACAATTATTTAGTTAAGATTCTATCCAATTAATTTTTTTTTAATTTTTTATTTCTTAGTTTTTTCTTTCCTTTCTTCGAAAATTTTCTATTTTTTTAATCTATTATCATTTTTCTATTTTTTGAAATAGGACTTTAAACAAGAATTAAAACTATATGGAGAGCAAAAATTGACTGTCTACAACATAAACTTCTTAAATCAATTGTAACGTTCATAATTTATCTTATAACTTCATAACATCTAGCTTTTCACCTATTGAGTACAATTAATTCATAATTGCATTCAAAACTTTATAATTATTCTAAATCTCGCAATTCTACTATAAGTTAGCAATTGTTGAAAAGAACTTTCCTAACTTTTTCTATGATACCATTAAGCATTATTATAATTGTTCTTTGGTTCATACTTTGTCTTAGAGCTTCTGAAATCACGCAAATTTCCGCTTTAGGGTTACACTTTATATACAAAATATTATCAATATATTACTCTAGCTAGAATTATCTTTAATTATCACTTAATTTCTTGGAAGCAGCTCCTAATATTGATATCATTCGTAGTATGTAGAGATAGATTAACGAATTAAAAGTAATCATATTATCTCTATATTATATATATGTATTGGACGAATCGTACGCAATCTTTGGATTAGCTAAATGAGAAATCAATCGTGTGGATCGATAAAGAAACTAGAGTGTAACGAAGACGTCATGTTTGCAGAATCATCTTTCTTTCTTATCTTCTTCATCATGACTGTTTCTTTTTTTTTTTTTTTTCCATTCTAGGGTCCAGAAGGTTTCTTACCAAACAGATGACCTAACCTCCAAAATTAGTCCATGACATTAGTGAAAAAGTTTGATTAAGTTTCCAGTATAGTATTGCCACACATTAAGTTTCTCTTTCTTATACTTTACCATTTTTGCCATTTTTTTATCTATATGAATCATGTAAGAATTGATAATGTTGGATAAATATGGAACAATTGATCAATTAAAGATTAAAGAAAAAGGAAGAAAGGAAATTATAAAAGAATCATGTAAAGAAAGATGGATTGTCATAACATAATAGTGGCATTTCTTTTATGATTTTAATTATATAAGAAATTCATTCGATAAATGCATTAAAGGTCGTTGTAGTATGTTGATTATATGTAATGAGTATGGTAGTTGACCTTGAAGAAGTTTTGATCTAATAGCAAGTGATGAGATATCGTAGAGATAAGGTTAAGGGGAGTACATGCAAACATGGTACCTTAGGGGGTACTTGTGACAAAAGATTGTATATAGTTCATGTTATGTTAATGAGAGTTCATTACTTGTTCTTGGTTAATTTTAGTGTTTGATATTTTGTAGAGTTATTTTGGTAAAGTAACATCTATTATGTGAGGTTTGCTAATGTTTGGAATGCTTCAAATGATGAGAAGAATGCTCATATATGTAGATTTTTTTACCTCTGATCTCAACCACTAGATGAAGCTGAGATGGATGAATCACATGAGCTATGGATAAAAATTGTAGGATTGATGGTTTAGATTGAAACTTTCATAACCAAAGCTTGAAGCTTGGGCTTGAGACAAGCTTAAACCTGACTTGTAAGGCGTAGTCCATTTCATATAGAATAAACCTATAAATTTATAGATAAATTTTACATTTGACACCTAAACTTTGTGCGTTTTTCGAATTTACTATCTGAAATTTAAAATAGTCCATTTGGTATTCGAACTTTGTTCTCTTTTACAATTAACTATCTAAATTTTACTTATTTTTGCAATAAACTCCTTGAACTTTGTGCATCTTTGTAATTAACTATCTAGCTAAGTATTATACATATCTTTAAAAAGTTTGTAAGCAGTAGATTGACAATGTTAAACTTTATGTAGTTAATTACAAAAACAAAGAAAATTCATGTACCAAACTTAGCATTTATTTTAAACTTATTTATTACTTCTTAAGGCTTATTGAGGTCAAATGAGAACTGAATTGATTCAAAAAGACCTTTTTCCAAGTTGACCTTTCGCACAAGAGAATCAAGTAATATCAAGAATGGAAAAGCTGGTCTAGCAATCTTTACTCTAGTCTTACTAAACTAGGTGTACTTAAGACATTCTTAATAGGTTCAACTTTCTAGACCCTATCGGTAGCTCATTGAATTGATTGGTGACATTAAATTAGGTAAAAAACCTAATTATAAAAATAGCTTTCTATAATAAATTAATGTGTTATAATAATAATAATAAAAAAAAAACCATGTTCTTAATGTCTTATAAACAATTTTATGCATGTGCACATCCATTTTATATTAATATTACCCTGCTATTTTATGCATCCTTTGAGATACTTTGTACTTTCTAATAATGTAAAAATCAATTCCACCAGCAATATATTTGAAAGTTTAATTACATTATTATGATTTTATTCTTTTAATACAACCTTTCTATTTGGGAATTTTCATCGAAAAATTTTGACGCTTTTGTATAATTTATTCCAATTGGTCGATGTGACACAAGTAAATGTTGCTAACAGCTCAAATTGTTGAAGTTGACCGTCCATTGCTCCATCCCGGCTGGAGAAAAGAGTTTGTGACATGTGGATGATCACTGATGAGAGTCTTGGTCACTAACAATTACTACTATGCCGCGCCGAAGTAATTATACAAGGATATAATATCTGAATCTCATGCTATCTAAAGACTCCCACTTTTGGTTTCATTTAACATAATTATTCAGTCCTCCTCTTTAGGCATATGGGTAGATAATTTTCAATTATTATATTTGGAGATGTAAACAAGTCAAGTTGGATTAAGTTTTTATTAAGTTTAAAAATTACAAGTTCAATCTTAAAATTACTTCAAACTTAATTTGAAATCTTTCTTACACAATCAAGCCTAAACTAGCTAAATTTGAACTCAAGTTAAAGTTTGAAAACTCTAAAAGGTGAGCTTGAGAAGGTTGATAGCTCAAGCTAGTTTCTCAAAATAAATCTATAAAACTTACATGAACATATCCTTTTCGATTTTTCAATTCAATGTCACAACTTTACATATATCATAAATAATCTTAAAATAATTCAATCCTTAGTAAGCTCAAAATCCATTAAAAAAAAAACCCTATATGAAAAAACTCTTTTTTCAAACTCATAAATTTATGGATAAACTTATTAAAGTTAATAGCTATTATAAAATTAACTTCTTGCAAGGAGTAAATTTGAACAATCGTACTGTCCAATATAGACAAAACACTATCTTGATATGTAAAGTTTTCTTATTAGAATACAAAGCTAGGCTAGATTGGTAGCTATTCAATATTTATATATATATATATATATATAGACATATATATATGTATGTATATAAAACAAGTGAATTAATTTAGAGACTAAATATGAGTTAGAATTTGAATTGTTTAAATAAATAAGTTTTATTTTGTGATTTATCTCTATTTATTTACAAATTGAGCGTGAATTAAGTTAAACTTGAATAGTTGCAAGTGGTTCTCGAATCATAGAACACTTTTTTTTTAAAAAAAAAAAAAAAAAAAAAAGGAGAGGAAAAGAAAATGAACTAAATTCAATATCCTTATCAAATCCAGCCTAATGAATATCCACATGAAGGTCTGGGCTATAGCACATGGGCATCATTCTTGAGGTCAGTCTGGACCATATAAGCCCGTTCATCAATAATATGCTTTGAGGCCGCTCCGTTCACCGTACTGGAAAGTTGGGCTCTTGCATTTTGGGCCCACATTGGCCCGTTGTGGACAGAGTGCGAACTTCCTCTATCTTTACCTCTTTAAAAAAAAAAAAAAAAATCAACAGTCCCACTAAGAGGACAAAAGCTAGAGATCTTTTTATGAAAAAGGAATATGGCGCATGATGGGTTAAAAATAGGAAGCAACGGTTCAATTTATGGTTAGAACGGAAATAAATCATAAAGAATTATTTGCCTCTGTTTAGATGACGAGTGATTACGGAATAAATTGCAAAAAATTAATGGATTTCCAATTTGGTTCTAGTGTTCTCGCACTTGGTAAAAATGTTTAATTGGATTGCTTCATTGTTTGAACCAAATCTCCATAAAATTTTTATTCTAATCGCCTGAATTGAAAAGACTTAACCGATGAATAAACCATATAAAATGAAAAATAGAATCCTTGGTTCAATTTAATGCACAATAGATTCACATTCGTTTTTTGCCTAGTTAGAATAAACCTGAATTTTCAATTGATGTTGTTGGATCAGGCTTGAATTGTTGACCTGAATATATGATATAATTAAATATTAAAATGGTGGGATCAGGTTCAACCGAATTTATATTAGGATTTGACTATATTGACTTTATGGTCGGATTGAGTCGAATTAAGTTAAATCATTGGGGTCAACTTGAGTTTGATAATACTGCTTTGAACTTATCAAATTCAGTACCTAATTAAAACTTCTAATATTGTCGTTACTACTTGTTACACATATATGCTACTTATGTTTCACTTTCATTAGTAACTAGACTAAAAAGGTGGTAATGATAGTATAAAAAGTTTAAACTAAATGCCAAATTTAACAATTTGAAGATTTCAATAATAAATTAAACTTTCGATCAAAATTTAGATAGTATTAATAATATTATCCCTAAAATGATTATAAGATCATTATAGTATGCAACATTCATCTACATAAGGAACTATGGTTGCTAAGCTCGAGGCACCAATCATAAGCACAGTCTAGTTGAAGTTTCCTTTAACCCCATGTAAAGCCATCCAAACATAATTATTATTCCAAAAGAGGTTACAAAAACCATCTTAGGAGGGTTTCAACTTCAATTAGGTTAGACGGGCTTATTCAAAATTACTTCTTTGGACTTTTGTATATTCACTACAATGCAGTACAGAGACGGACTTAAGATCAGATAACTAGGAGGATCAGATTTACCCTTAATTAAGTTAATATTAAAATTATTGATATGAAAATATTTGCTTATTGTGGTAATTATAATATGTAAAAATATTTTGTTAATATTTTGACCTACAATAATCCTTAAAACGTTTTGTTGGCTATGTTTAAAAAAAAAAGAATATAAGTTATTAGATGATAAATTATTTAATAATCTACATTCAATTTTGTAACATTAACTAAAAAAAATTATCAAACCAAGTCATATAATTGTTATGTTTATCAATATTTTATATGATAAGGTCAAAATATTTGTAATATGGATAATATAATTATTAGCTATGATGTATTACTAATAAAAAACAACAATTAAAAAATTATATCAATATACAAAACTTATGGAAGTTTTTTTTTTTATAAAGATAGATTAAAAAGATATTTGAATAGGATATTACAATTAAAGGAAAAAAAATTGATATAGATATAAGTAATATACTAGTTTTTTTCATGATAACTTTGTATGGATTTTTTATTAGTAATGCTAAAAAAATTTATATTATTTCGAATATAAGTTATTAAGTAACAAACTATTCAATATTCACATTCATTTTTGTAACGTTACTTGAAAAAAGAAATTACTAAACTAAATCATATAGTTGGTATATTTATCAATAATTTATGTGATAAAGTTAAAATATTTTTAATATAGATAATATAATTATTATTTCTAGTGTATTAAAAAAAATAGCTATTTAGGAGATTTTATGTAGTTAAATATGATTTATCCTTAAAAAATTAATTTTATTAGTTATTATGTAAAAAAATTAATAAATACAAAGAAACATGTCAATCAAATAATAAATACATACTTAAGGTAAATCGACAAACATAAGATTTGAACACAATACCTCATATTTGCAAAACTTAAAGGTTAGCCACTTAATCAAACCAAATCTTATGTAGTATCATGCTCTTTTAAAAATATATTCAATTTTTTTTTCTTTTTTAAGAATTCAAAAATATGACTTTTTCCCTTAGAGGCTAGGGCCCAACGGACCCGTCCCATATTAGGTGGAATAAGTTGATTAAAGTATAAAGTAATACCTTATATCTTGTAAAATAAAAACAAGTTTCTAAAATTCGCAACAAAACCTCATAATCTAAATTTTGGAACTAAATCAGTGTATACACCCTACGGAATTTATGGGTTTTAATATATCTTGCACATTCTATAATTTGTTCTAGTTTTCATTGAAAAGTTACCATGTACTTATTTTAAAAAACTAACCATGAACGCTCATCCTATCACTCATGTCACTTTAGCTTCGGGCACTCCATCCCATGTATTGAGAAAAAAAATTTATTTATGCAAGATATTTTGATAGATTATAGGTAAGTAAACATATATTACTTATAATGGATCCATATATTTTATGTATTAATATTTATTTATTACTTATTAAAACGTATAGCATATATTTTTTTATAATGGATCCATATATTTTATGTATTAATATTTATTTATCACTTATTAAAATATATAGTATATATTACTTATAATAGATCCATATATTTTACATACTAATATTTATTTACTACTTATTAAAACGTATAACATATATTTATGTATTAAAATTTTATTATTAGTCCCTGTATTGACTCTTTTTCCTCAATCCACTTTCCTACAAACTCAAATAGAAGGAAACTTATCCTTTGAATTATGCTTTCATCGAAGTGAGTAAAAAAACAGAAAATCAATAAGCATTCGAGATGTCTTCAATACTGATGACAATTTAATTACAACATTTTATTTTGTTGAAACGAATTGACATTTACTATTCCTAATTAGACTTAATTTTATACAAAACCCTTTTTTCTTTTTAAATTACCAACACAATATTTTAAATATATTATACATCGTCACACATTTATCATTTAGTACCACAATTTTGCCCCCAAAAAATGACCAAAAAAATAATCTAGTACCACAATTGTACTTTTCTTTATCTTTATAACCTTTTGAAACTGTTTATGTATGAAATTATTTGTCATTCATCGTATTAGTAATTGGACTTAATCTTATACAAAGTCCTTATGCTTTTTCCATTTCAAATTATCAACACAACATTATACACACATTGGCACTCATTTATAATTTACTATCATAGGTGATTTGTCTTTATCTTTATACATTTTTGAACTGTTCATACATAAAATCATTTCCTATTTATATAGTTTAGTTCAATAATTATTTTATTTTTAAAATCTAATTGTATTACTATATATTTAATTTCTGCACTAGCATAGAGGCCAGTAGCTAATGATGGGAAAAAAAGCAGTACAAGAGCTTGGATTTATTGGGTAAATATGGGCTATAGGACCTATACTTTGGAATGCGCATTTAATGACTAAGCTTTATAGCATTTTGTCATTAACACTAAGATATATCACTGTTAAGAGAATTTGGAAACGAAGGGCAATTTAGTAGGTTCAGTTCACCACGTTATAAGGATTATATATTTTTTGCAAACATGCTTTTTAAATCATGTATTTAAAACAATTGAATAAGAATCTATGATGCTTGTTCTACACCATTATTTTCAATGTGGTATTCTACAGTATTACTTCTTATTGATGTGGCTTATAATGCATTCTATTTCAATGAAAAAAAGAAGAAGCAGTGCTCAAACTAATATAATAAAATATAAAAAACTATTTTGGATAGCTTTGATATAAAAAAAGATAAAAATAAAAATAAAAAGAACTTATGAGAACCAATATATTCAAAACCTCTTTGAAAATATCGGTTCTGATTTTGAAAAATCCTAATTCCTAAATTAAAATTAAATAACAAACTAGTTAGTTGTAAAATGCATTATTTTCGTGGAATAAGATTTCAAACTTAGACAGCTTAAATAAAAGACATCAATACAAAATAAATGAGTTTTTGTGGCTATTTTATGTTGATAAAATCGAACTTTCAACTCTACACAGAATTCATCATCAACAAATTTGCCGCAATTAGAAATAACATCAATGAAAAACAATCAAATAAGCTTACAGAAAAAAAGATGTTAACCCTCAATTTTATTTTCAAAGTTGTTCTCGATTTATTTATTTTCTCTTTTGTCAAAAGTTAACTCCAGATATTATAGATCATGTGCATTTGCAGGGCAAGAGTTTGCAGTTTATGATAACACAATGCTAATGGATACGGAGGCCTGGCCACCGAATAGCTCTAGCTCATTCGACCTTACTTTGGACGGTTATCTAATCTATATGTGTATTTACTTTTCTAAGAAAAAAAAAATGGAAAAGAGTTTTTTAAGAACTTAATGCCATCTATTAATCCTCTTGATCTCCATGAATCGTTTACTTTCCAATTCATCATATCATAAACTGTATCTGGAGTTTACATCATTTAGACTTTTAGGATTATGTATCAACATAAGCCGAAGTTGAAATTGAGACATATTTTAGCCTGAGGATTAGTTGAATTTTGACACGTCATTAAGGCGTTTCTCTTTCTTGTTATAACATGTGGTTTAGAGCAAATGTTATGGTTTATATTTTAATTTTATCTCTTTTTATAATTATATACCTGAAATTTTAATTTATTTAATTATACAATTAATTAAAAGTTTAGTTATTACTACTTATAATTTAGTTAACTTCTATTCATAACGATAGTTCATTTAATACAGTAAATCAATAGTGGCTGCCTACAGTCTTAGAAGAGTCGTGTGACCCTTAGGGTCGTGGGTAGTCGCCTACGGCCGCTAGTGGATGGCCGGTGGCCACTTAAGGGGATCGCGTGACTCTTATAAGACCGTAAGCGATCACTTTATTAGTTAATTATCTTGTTTATACTAACAATATGAATTAAAATTAACTTAGATATAAATGGTAACAATTAAATCTTCAGTTGAACCTATAATTAGATAAATTAAAACTTAAGATATATAATTGTAAAAAGTAACAAAATTGAAGTGTTAATTATGATATTGATCAATTGGTTTTATATTAATTAGTTTATGGGCTATTTAAAGTATTTATAATTGGTGTAAATTTTGTTCTCATTTTATACTTGTGTCCGTAAAATTGCCACTTATTTTATTTAACGTCAAGCGATAAATTTTTCATTTTCAAGGCCATCTAATAAATTCTTGGTTTTTTAGAACTTAATTTAATTATAGCTCTACCTACTTATATATACATGTGTGAAGTTAATAGCTTATATGCATATTTTTATTAACTTACACACGCATCTATTCATTTATTTTTTAAATTAACACCCAAAACCATAAAAGGGACATTTCATTAAGGTTGCAAATAAGCCGAGTTGCTTGCAATCTATTTGAGCTTGGCCTCAACTCGCTCAACTTGGCTCGAGCTCAATTAGTTCGAGCTTAAAATAAAGTTTGATTACTTAAATGAGACAAGATAGAGCTTAAGCTCGAGTTTTAATTCAGGCTCACAAGCTTACTCACTTAGGCTCGCGAGCTGGCTCATTTAGACTTTTGAGCATATTTACGAATTTTATATATTTTATAAATATTATATTATTAAAATCTAAAGGTTAATATTTATATAATATATATAAATATATAATATATTATAGGATAATATACAATATATAATCTAATTCTTATTTACGATTTGTTAATATATTTATTTATATATTTCTTAATTTTGTATATTTAGACTTGTTAACAGGCTTCACATTGGCTCGTTTTATGTTTGGTTTGACTCGAGGTCGATTGGTAAACAAACTGAGTTTAAATTTAAGAAAAAACTTATTTATCTAAACGAGATGAGTTGAGCTCAAATCTTAATTTTAAACTCGATCCAAGCTCGAACTCGATAATTTTATACGAGTCGAGTTTGAGCCTTTAAAGACTAATGTTTACTTATTTACAGCCCTATATCTCATAAGAAACTGAGGTGTAGAATCTAATTTATTGTAATAAAGGATGACACTTCGATTAAAAAAAAAAAGAAAAAAGAAAAAAAAGAAAGAAGAAGTAAAAGAAAGAAAAAAGATGGCAGTTCTCTCTCTCCCTCTCCTCAATTTTTCTTTTGCAAAGGGAGAGCATAGGTCAATTATCATTCCACTTAAATATAAGAACTCCAGGTTATGGATATTTAACTTTAAATAAGTCTCTAATTTTATTTCTCTTTTCATCACCTTAAGGTATTAATTATTACCGATAACTATTACCCAACCCAATCAACGCACCAACAGAACTTCATTTTCCAAGTTATGTAAAGAATCAGAAAAACCCAATAGTGACCAAGAAGCACTTATCATTTTATCATCTCATCATTAACCATCAAACACACATAAACTACTCACCAACAGAACTTCATTTTCCAAGTTACCTAAGGAATCAGAAAAACCCAATAGTGACCAAGAAGCACTTATCATTTTATCATCCCATTATTAGCCACCAAACACACCAACTGCTCAACACCACATGATAAGCAGACATTGGCGTAGACTGAGAGGTGTTCAGAATTATAAAAAGGATTTATAGGGAATTACACGTAACATGTATAATTGTATATCGATAAAATTTTATTATATATAACAGTTAAATAGATAATTTTTAAAATAATTATTATTTATATTTTATATACCTTAATTATAATGAAATTTTATTTATATTTAAATATTATATATAACACTTGATGGATAATATATGCTCGAAAAAAATTGCGTAGAATAATTTGAAACTTGGGGATGGATAGGAACTCGGAACAAGGAAGTCTAAAACAAAATGTACAACAATTTGTGCAATTTGTCCATGTCTGAGAAGAGACCAAATAAAACGATAAGGTTGAATAAGAGTGAGGTGACATAAGTGGGACCATTTTCACGGTGACGTGGCCCAATTGACAGCAACTCCTCCCAATGGGAAAAAAAAAATAAAAACAAAAACCTCAGCTCAGTGACCGAGGAGAAGGCGATATTGACCAGGTGAGCGGCTAGCGGGTCAATGAGAACGAGTCGACCTGTCACTCTGTGAATCGTTCCTTATTTGTCTTGGGTGTTAGCTTGCCACCCCATTAACCTTTAGCGATGTCTGACTGATTTGACACCATTCTTCTTCGTTTTGGCTTCTCTTTCTCTCTCCCTCTCTCTTCTTCTTGGCCTCATCCCATGGCCATTCTTCTAAGTTTTGCTACAAAAATTGCTAATTATTTAGCAATTGATATGAACAAATACATACTAATATGTGTACTAAAATCTTATGTGGACTTTAACTTTAATTTCATTTTCAAAATATTTTTTTAATAAGCTGAGATCATATGCGAAACTTTATATAAACCATGTATATAAATATTTTTTAAAATAGTTCATCTTCAATTGAGAGTGTTGTCAAACTAAATAGATGCTTCTTTATTTTTTATTAACTTATTTTTGGTGTTGAACAAATTATATATTTTGAACCCTAAATAGATAATTATTCATTAACAATAAAGTCTATGAAAAAGGATGCCCAATGCTTTATTATATATGATTTTCACATAAAATATAGTAATTTTATGTACTTAATTCCGACTTTTAGGAGCGAGATCCTATCTTTACATATTTGAATTTTCAAAATTTTGCAACCAATTTTTTTTTTTTAATTATTTTTGGAGCAGACGTGTAATTGTGTAGAAAATTGATTAAACATAGAAACACTTATGAATTTTATAATTGAAGGCGTAAATAACTTGATGATAGCTAACATGGTTTTTCTCTTCGTGCCATTTGTCCTAAGGTTTTGTTTTTAGCACATTTGGTAGAGTTCAATGGGCAATACATTCTCCTTTGGAAAGGTGAATTCTCAATAAAAAAAAAAAAATTCATGTAACATTTAGGAAC
Source organism: Lumnitzera racemosa (assembly GCA_024138005.1). Taxonomy (NCBI): domain Eukaryota; kingdom Viridiplantae; phylum Streptophyta; class Magnoliopsida; order Myrtales; family Combretaceae; genus Lumnitzera; species Lumnitzera racemosa. The sequence goes on from JAMXBC010000004.1 coordinate 7,613,528, forward strand.
AAAAATATTCACATGCAAACGCAGATTATGAACTCATGTTCACATTGATGAGATGGTTGATGCTTTGTCAAGTTGGAAGAGATGTGTTAGATCAAAATTTTCTTTTCTATATGAAAAGCTTCTTAATTAAAATTATATATAATGTTTTGTTATATAAAATATGATTATTAAAATTGTAATTCTATTTCATTTAATCTTATAGAATCGATAAAAACATAAATAAATAAAATCGAATATTAAAATTTATATTTTATAAAAAAAACTTACCTTAAAACGATTTTATATCTATTTTAATTAAAAAATATATTATAAAATTATGAATTCATATAAAATCGTATATAGATATAAAATATTAATTTATAAGTATAATATTATTATAATTTATAGAACTAATCAATCCGAATCGTAAATTACGCGAAGTAAATATGATGTTGCATGTTTACTTCTTACGGTACAAAACTTAATGAGAAGGCAAATGCTATATAAATAGCTTGCTTTCTTGAAAAGAGGGGCATGATTGTAAAACCCAATAAAGCTCATTCTATCCCCAAGTCTCCTAAAGCAGAAAAAACAACTTTTGGTGCAACCCAATTACCAATTTATAATCCCATCAAACTTCTCCTTTCACAATTTACAAGAAAAACAACCCGTGTCTCTCTCACACGCACTATCTCCTCTCTCTCCTCTGCTAACCCTTCCTTCTCTTCTCCCGTGCTTCTCCCTTCTCTCTCCCCCTGCTTCTCCCTTCTCTCTCTTTCATCTCCTTCTTCTGAGTGATGGGTATGACCCGCCGGTGCTCACATACTTCCCACATCACAGAAATCATCATCACTAGCTTCTTTCGCCACAAATCTTAGACGCATAGCTTCTTTAGTTAAAACATATAAATAAGTGATTTGAACTGAAACTTAAGTGAAATGATTTGATGTTGACAATACTTTTTTAATTGAAAAAGAAAGAAATTTGGGGTTTATTCCTTTTCTAATGGCTTCTTCCTCTTCTTGTGGTGGTGGTGGTGGTGGTGGTGGTGATAGTGGCGGCGGCGGCGGTGTTGGGAAGTTGTATGCGTTTGGTAATAGTGATTGTGGAAAAAGTTCAAATCTTTCGTCTCTGATTCATAATCAAAAAGTTGTTCCTTCTTCTGATGGTATTTTCCTTTCTGGGTCTTCCCCTTTTCCAGGTTTGTTGACTTTTTTTCCCGATATGGAAGTTTATTAATTAAAGCTTGATTCTTTTGAGATTTTTCGTGGATTTTCTTTAGTTTTGCTTGTTTGTGTAACTTTTATGATTTAAAAATAGAGAAACAGATTAGCAATATGTGAAAAAAATAAAAAATTTCTCCACTTTTCTCTATGGTGAGTGATGGGCTTCTCTCAGGCTAGTATATGTTTGTTTATAAATAGATATTGATGAATGGGATGTTTAAGGTATCTTTTCATCATTTCAGATTGAATTTTGAATTCATGTACTATAGTTGGCTTGTTTTTGTATGTTTTGCCTGCAATGGAACTTATTTTCCACTTTGACTTTTGTATTTGTTTGTTCAATTGTAACGTTTTAGTTCCAAACTTGTCTTCCAGTATAATTAAATGATTGATAATCAAGATGTGTGATTTACATATAGAGGAAGTATGGTCGGATTCGATTGGCACATCGGTATGTTTCTGTAGGGGTTGATATATTTTGTCCTTTTTTTTTTTTTTTCTTTTTCCTTGTTTCAGGTAAAAGATCTATGCTGAGCTTTGAAGATGTTCAAGGTTTGAATGGATCGAATAAGTCGATTTTCCGGGCATACAACGAGGATGAGATGGGGGACGAAGACCTGGATGAGTATTTCCACCAGCCTGAGAAGAAGAGACGGCTAACGGTTGACCAAGTCCAGTTCCTTGAGAAACATTTCGAGGTGGAGAACAAGCTCGAGCCGGAGAGGAAAGTACAGCTTGCTAAGGATCTTGGTTTGCAGCCCCGGCAGGTTGCGATCTGGTTTCAAAACCGCAGGGCCCGATGGAAGACGAAGCAGATGGAGAAGGATTATGAAGTCCTTCTAGCTAGCTACAACAGCCTCAAGGATAACTATGACAGCCTCCTCAAGGAGAAGGAAAAGCTGAAAGCTGAGGTACATTATTCAGAATTGCCTAAATGTCCATGTCGTGCTTTGGTGTTCTCGTTTCAAACTGAAATTACTTGAAACGGATCAGAAATATGTTATAAAGACAGAAAGAGATTAGAAACCAAATGAATGCTAAATCGTTTTTTAGTGTTCTTTTCATCTTTGAACATGGCTTAGTAATGCTGATTTTTTCCCTCAGGTTCTTGTCCTGACAGACAAGCTTCACCTAAAAGAAAAGGAAAGGGAAGATTCCCAAACGTCAAGGCAATCTTCGCAAGGACCACAAGAGCAAAACCCAATCACCAATTCGGCTTCTGATGGTGAAGTATGTAAGGTTCCCACATTTTCCTCTAAACAGGAAGATATTTCTTCAGCCAAAAGTGACATATTGGATTCTGAAAGCCCACATTGCACGGATGGTGGCCATTCATCACTCTTGGAGCCTGGTGATTCTTCATATGCCTTTGATCAATCTGACCAATCCCAAGATGAGGAAGATATATTGAGCAAGAGCCTTATGCCCGGATATGTTTTCCCTAAGCTCGAATACTCCGAGTACCCCGAGTACCCCGTCCTTCCTCGCATCAATTCATGCAACTTTGGGTTTGCTGCTGAAGATCACGCCTTTTGGTCCTGGTCGTACTAAGTTCTCTATGGTATCTATGTTTCTGCACATGTTAGATGACTATGTATTAAGAATAAGTGATAAGCTATAGCATAGTCTATGAAATGCACTCCTGAGATGTGCTCTTTGTTCTAGCTGTAAGTCGTGAAAGTGGCTTTCGATTCCTCTGTAATTTTTGATCTGGCTGTTGGATTTTAGTGTTTCTGTAATGTCTCTATGGGATTGTACCTAAATAAATACATTAAAGGAAAGCTCTTAGAAAATTTGAACCATTCATCTTACCTTTCATGTTCACTGTTTGACGGTTGTCCAATGTAGGGATCCTTCGCCAGCCCGCCCCTCCTGGGTTAAAAAAGATACTAGGAAAATATTATATGATTATAACAGAGTATATATAAAACCGGCAAGGATTAGATACATAATGAATGGATGTAAGATACAGACGAAAGAAAGATAAAACAGAGAAGGCTGTATTTAGTAATTATGAGTTTCCTTGCAATCCATTTTAGTTTCTGGTAGTGTTTTCTTACATGGGTTCTTTACTCGTATTTTGGGTGAAGCGTTAGGACTCCTGGAACTGAAGCCAATAAAAGGTGAACCTATATTGTTATTGCAAATTGCATGTTATTGGGTGTGAGGAACGGTCATGTCGCTTTATGGATTAGCTATCTTAGCCCCACTGCAAATGAGGTGAGAAAAACAATGTGCTGATAAAGATTCTGTGACATAAACATGGAAGTGGTTTTAGATATTAAAAGTTGTTGGGTTGGGGGGACTGAATCTTTCAATGGAGTTTGAATCATGTGCAAATTGAGAAATATAAATGCATGGAGTTTCTTAGTAAGATGATTAGTGCATCATTGGACGTTGCTTATCAGCCTTTTACTTTGTGGGGTCAAACAAATCGATGATGTTACACTGTGTTGTAAGCTTTCTAGAAGCTTTTGGTCAGTGCTTTCGATCGTGTAATGGTGGAGAAAAAGTAAAAGTGGTTTCTGACTCTTTAGTCTTGTGATATAAGAGCTTAGGCTACACGTTTGAATATGTGTAAGCTTTTTAAGTATGCATTTACACGTTTTATTTTACCGAGATTACTCATCTAGGTGTTTTGTACTTCCTTTTTTGGTGCATGTTTTTTTCATTGAACGTTTACGGTGATTTTCTATTACAGGAAAACTGAGAAGTGGCCTAATTAGTCCTATTACATTAGGGAGTGTGTGGTAGGAGGCAAAGGTAATTAGGGTTCGCCCAATCATAAAATGTGGTTATTTTATAATGTCATTCAATCTGGTTGTTGAATTGCTTAAAGCAACTCTGTTTGGTACTACAATCTAAACTATATTATTAAAAACAATAAATTCTAAATTGTAGGAAATGCCCTTGAAGCTAATTTGAAAATAAGGGTAACACTGTAATTACAATTTTATGTTTTCAAGTTCTAAATCATAAGAAATACCCTTGAAGTTAATTTAAAAATAAGTGTAAAATTGTAATTACGATTTTATGTTTCTAAGGTTAGCTTGGAAGCTAAATGAAAATCAAGAGATCTTTTAGTTTCACTCAATAGCTACAGATATTAAAGAAACCCTTAACTCGCTTTCCTAATGGAAATTTGTGTTGGTAATGAAGCAAGAATTTGGTTGGCACCTTAGTATGTCTTCCTTTCTCATTTTAGTTCCATTAATTTCTTTTCTCTAAGATTATTAATATCATTTCTTATTCCTACCATTGTAGAGATTGAAAGTTTTCCTAACAAGAATGTGTAACTAAAGGTAAGTCATTGTTGTGCTCTTGCCTTTGATTTTTCTTTAACCATAGAAACATAAGCCTTTTTGCAATCATAAGGAAGGTTTGCAATCATCAACCTATTAGGGGCTTTAGTTCTTACAAAGATTTCAGGTTTTATCAAGGATCTAAGGTAATGTACTCTATCCCTTCATTTTTCCTTAAGACTCCAAAGCTTAAAACCATAAGAATTTGATTGGATCATGGTTTTAAAGTAAACTTTAATATTGAATCTATGATCAAGTTGTTGGAAACATATAAAGAGTCTACGAACAAGTTGTTTTCATTAAACAAGTGTTTAGACTTATGAAAGTTGGTTTCAATTTGAGTTACAAGTGTAGAAGACTTTAGAAATTGAGTATAATTGACCTATAATGTTTGATCTATTGGTTTGATAGGGTATGTTGGTTATTATAATACATTAAGATTTTGTAATATGGAAGTGTTCTGAAAAGGTCTAGTGGTAATGAGAGGAGCTAGATCCACAAACTTATTCTTACTGCAAACAATTAAAATTCTTGATTCTTGTATTTGAGAATGTTATCTATGATGAATGTTTCTTGGTGATTGTACTGTTATTTATGAGAGGAAAATTGTATTGGTTAAGTAAGAAGAAAAGTCCATTTTTCATCACCCAAGTGTTGCATAAAGGCCTTAAGGTAAAGAGAGTTTAGAGGAAGGTGGAGTGTAAAGGGTCTAAGAAGTACTCGACAACTCATGGTTGTTGGATGGGAAGAGTGAAGAGCTAATGCATGCGTCAACGGTCATAATTGACATGTTTTTCAAAGTAGATCAACAATGCCATCTAAACATGTAGGGCTGGCAATTAGCGTTATCTTGTCATATCTCATTTCCGTATCTAAACAGATTATATTTGAAAAACTTAAACCTGTGATATGACCCTTTTATTAATTGTATATGAAAACTTAATCTTATAACCTAGTGTATGTCATGTTCGAGTTAAATTTATTTATATAAAAGTCGATAATTCATATTATTATATCATATCTCATTTATTTTAGGTTTGATATTTTTTATCAATTAAAAATTTACAATTAAATCTATAAAATATATATTGATATAAATAGAAAATAACGATAATAATATTTAAATTTTACAAAAACAAATGACATAATATTTTCATACTTAATAAAAAAACTATAACTTGACCAAAAGTTTTTAGTCAAGCAAAATAATACTAAATATAGAAAATTTGAAAATTTAAGTTATAAAACATCGCTAAATTAAGTGGAACTATGAATTAAATGTACATTAATATTACTATTAGTGTTGATTTTCAAATTTGTCACATTATTTCTTAGATTTTCAAAAGATACAATCAAAGAATTTATACATGAGTTTATAATTTTTTATTCATTTAAACTATGATATAACAAGAAAAATATATAGATAAAAATATCTCATACTTTTAATTAAGATTTTTGACTTAGAATGAAATGATTTATGTAACTAAAAACAAGTACGGAAGAATATATAATGTATATCAAATCTTGTATTTAAGTTTAGAAGTTCGAGCTTAACCCATACATGCATTGAATAGTGTTTAAATAAATCTGATTCATTTATATCTTGTGTCAAATTTTTTCATACGTTTAAATGATATCGTATCGTGTCGTGTTTGGGTCAATTGTGTACACGAGTTTCAAATTGCAATCCTATAAACAAGAGGTGATAGAAGCTTACAAGCGAGTGTGTGTAGTAGATCAGATAGCTTAGAGGTGGGTAATTAGCAAGACTACATCAGAATATATGAGTACATATATCGTATTCTATAAAATTAAGTCAAGACAGAATCTCTTTGAGTTTGTGTTTTAATTTTACATGAGATCCTTATATATAAAAATATTTAGGTAGAGGAATGGTTGGCAGAGGGCTAACATAGGATCATTATGTTGTTGGTATGTTCCAATTTAGTGTTTTCTTGGTGCTTATGTTATTTCTTATCACTTATAGAGAAAGTGAGAGAATATAAAATTGGAGACACTTATTAGAGAAGTTGAATGCTATGAGATTATGAAAGAACCAAGTAGTATTAATGTTATAATATAGTGGATTATTTGAACTTGCTCTGGTTATTTACCTTATCCTTTTATAGTTCTCCATTTTAATTCGATTTATCTTCTTTTTTACCCTTTATATATTAGATACCTTATAGATGTGAGTTTTGTGATCTGTAATAAATAATCCATATCTGGCCCCTAGCACTCTTGAAATAGTCACGGCTAAATTTTAGATTGGCATTGTTAATAGTTGTGGTCAAATGCAAGCTAAGAAGTCTGAAGAAAATGTGTGTGTATATATATATATACATTGGAAATTGATTACACACTTTATGAATGTAAGGAAATGATATTTTAATTTTTTATTTTGGTTATGAACAAGTATCTATGAAATAGGTGTCACATCATTGCTCTTCAACACAATATCACGATTCTAACATAAATCAAAGATTTAGGTTGTTGATTTATTGAATGAACTGAGTGACTGTACCTTTCACACACAAACTTTCTTTCAGATGTTCAATTTTGCAATCGAATACATTTAAGCCAAATCATCATCGGATTTCCAATTTTCAGCGTAACTACAAACAAAATTATAATAATGCATTAAAGCAAATTCGTGCATATACCTTGAAAAAAAAAACCTATATCTAGAATTTTGCTTACCATAAAATTCTTAGTAGTTTATCGTACACTTTTCAATTAATGTTAGCATAAAGACAAGGTTAATTCATGTTTCAATCAGTATTGTCAAATCCAATTTAAGCAATTGATCCAACATATCAAGGGATTAAGGAGATAAATTACTAATTAGATTGCAGTTAAACCGGATTGTTATAAAAAAGTCAATTCAGACCGAATTTGACTATACGGATTATCTAAATTTGATAACATTGATTTTAACATGAATATGGCTTTAATTGAATCAACGATGCTAAGTTAAAAAAATTTGGCAAAAGCAAAGATGTTCCGATTAATATCAAGAAGTAGAGGTATCAATTTGCCTGTCTCGTCGTGTTCTTATCATGCCAAATTAGGTATATATTGAATCAATATGGTATGATAAAATAAATTAACTATTAGAATATATTGATACGAGTAATACACGACACAAATCGAAATGTGTAGCATGTTTATTAAATGATTTATATATTTATATGATTATTTAAAATTTATATTTGAAAATTAAAATCAAATTATTAGTTTAATCTTAATAGGTGAGGTTCGGGAGTCGACATGACCATGGTGCGGTTACTATCATATTATATGGGTCAATATAAATTTACAGGAGCATGACAGGAAAGCAAATGTGAATTTTTGTGTTGATTTATTCTATGTTATGCAAGAAAATTGAGACAACTACCTATAAAATCTCATGACATGTGTGCTTTCTTCCATGGAATAAATAGGAATATGGTTATAATTCCTAAGGAATTAAATGGACAAGTAATTGTTAATATTTGGTTTGATTCGACTTAAAAATAATATTGCTCATTGATCAAGTTATTTAAAATATTTAAAAAAATTTCAATCCAAAACTTGGATCTAAATTCCATCTAGCCTTAAGTACAACATCGTACAACTTAAGCACCCAACACCATCCACAGTGACATGAGCCACCAAACTCAGATTAAATCACACTTAGACCTAAGTTACACATGAATCATCTGAATGGATCTAGGTATCACACATATCATACTTATGGACTAGGTCAAGTAACTTAGGTTCATGCGGCTCTCAAGTAATATAACTTGGGTTCATGTGATAATCTAGGTGTGACCTACGTGCTACTTAAGTTGGCGCCACTAAGGTACGAGTTGCATTTAGTTAACTTCTGAGCTTACCTTGTTGTGCATGATTCAAGCTTGACATAGGTTATTCGTAATGTTTGTAGTAAATCCTAAGTTCATGTGATGGATCATGGTCTGAGTGGTGGCTTATGATTTACGATCTTGTGGTTTAAGTGGTTTGTTGGTTTGGATCATGCGATGAGTTCTATGTTTGTATTTTTTTGCACCAAGTAAATCTTTTATTAGTATCTTAGTAGTTTATCTATAAACAAGGAAAGCTTATTAGGGGTGACAATATAAATATAGAGAACTTAAATAATTTACATAAAATGTAGAGCACTTAATAAAGTTCTAATACAAATATAGAGGATTTAAATTACATGCATGCAGCATAGAGAAAAGTTAATCGAGTTTTGCTACAATCGTAGGAAATCTTCAGCGTACTTATCTTGAGACACGAACCAAATAAGAAGAGACAACTATTTCCAACCTTGTCATATCAAGTGCACTAAGGGTGCTTACTCTCTTTACTTAATTAAATTCTAACACGAGTATAGAGACTTAAATAACTCACTTAAAATATAAAAAACTTAATTGAATTTTGCTACAAACATAGAACACCTTTAGCATCCAATCCATGCCATGAACTAAATACAATAGCAATTCGTAAGAGGGTTACAACTATTCTGTTTATATCCTGTACAGTCCACTCAACATGCTTACTCTCTCAAGGAAATTAGGAATTCTACAAGGAATATTGACACATATATAATTACGCTCTAATAATTTTTAGAAAGTGAATTCGCCCAAATTTATCCTATCCTTTCTAATTTGAATTCTTCCTTTGGAGATTGCAGACCCGATAACTTTGCAATTCTTCTTCTTCTTCTTCTTCTTGTTTTTTTTTTTTTTTTTAAACGGTCCCATTTAAACATAGTTTTCCTTTTTTTTTTTTTTTTTTCTAAAAGAGATTTTATTGTCACAACTATTATTATATGCCATCCGCTCATTGGATCATAATGCTTAGTTCCATTTGCAATCTCCTTATTTTTTCCTCCTTCCAAATTGACTGAAAAAATTAATATAGTATTCCACACGAAGCAACAACTTGGACTAATTGAATTCACACACACACATATATATATATATAGATCATGTGAAAAAAAAAAAAGTAACATGCAATCCCATCTTATATAGCTTGACAAGTCTTAGCAACTAGCTTCTATTGCCTTTAGCTTTCATGCAAAAGAACAAGTTCTGAAACAAACAAAAGGAAAATCAAGAAAGTGAGAGGAAAAGGAAGAAGAACAAACAGTAGACACCCACTCCCATGACACCATACTCCATATTAGACCGTGAATACTTTTCTGGCTTTGTGCATGCAAGAAAAACATGCAAATAACAAAAAAACATGACATAACATTCATCGTGCGAAGATCTGTCTCATTAGTTAAAGTATCCATTTGAATTAGATAAACTGTTAAATTCAATCCTTAAATGCGATAAAAAAGATTTGTTACTGTTTTTTTTTTTTTTTTTACCTTACAAAATTTGCGAGCATGGAGCCCAGGTGCTAGCCGGCCACCATGACATCCCAATCCACGGCCGTTATACGGTGACCACTTGGGTAAGGCCAAGTGTGCAGTCTTCTGGAAGCACAAGTCATTTTCAAGATTTGCTGCCAACAATTCCAAACCCTTCTAGGTGGGGTTTCGATGGATGGTGGCCACGTGTAGGGTCCGATGCCGGTGGGCCCCACGTCCAAGCAAAATTTTAAACTGAAATCCGTCCCTATCATGGCATTGTCTTGGAAGCAACTTGGGGAATCTCAAGCTCACTGGGCCCCACACATTGGATAATTTAACTCTGCGTGGCAATCGATCCGTGGATCAGGTCAAAAGCAACATTACATGGACCCCACCACTTTGGATTATTATAATGGGTTTTGTTTTTGTTTAATTATTAATTGCCTGTGGTTGCGTCGTTGAGATACGTTTAAAGGTTGATGAATGTGCATAAAGAGAATAGATAATGGGAATATTGTCATGCCCGAGTTGATATACATAGTTTATGATCCGATCTAATTAGGTTAATTATCAAACCGGTTTGATTTAACTTCGATGTGATCTCTGATCGAATCTTACATGGACCGATCAAAATATGTAAAACAAAATATCTAATGTTTGTATAATGCTCAATGGATTATATATAGAAAAAATAAATATTTACATGATATCAACCGTCCTTAACTTTTACAATTATATTAATGGCCTCACTATTTTAGTTGAACCGATCCTCTCTTTAACACTCACGAGTCCCATATATCTTGTCTATTTAGCTGCTTCAGGCCAAAAAGATATTAAAATAAAAACTTGGCGTTGCCACGAAGATAGCTTAACTAAAAATTTACATAAAAGTCAAAAAGGAAAATTAAAAGATGGCTGAAAGAATATAAAATATTACAGAAAACGCCAAACATAAAAAAAGAAAAGGAAACCAAAGAAGGCTTTGCTCGACGACTTAGCCTAATCGTTGGATATTTGAAATGCAAAGGTAAGAACGCTAAGAGTGAAGTGGTTACATCCCTTTTGCTTTTAAAAAAATACTTAACAAAATGAGAATATGATAATTTTTATCGATGTAAACATGATTAGATTGTTATAATTTAGTTGTATAAATGTTAGTTTTCTACGGAATAATATAAGTTCAAAGATAATATAATCGGTTAAAAAAAAAAATCTAAACAATGTAAATGCATAATAAGAAAATTGAACACAATAACAAAAGATAAGTGTAGAAAATAAAGAATAGAAAAGAGAATATCAAATGCAAGATTAAATTGAGGTCGGATTATTTTTCATTTTGTACAATCACCACTTACTACCTCAAGAAAAATTGATATACATTTTTATTGATTTTGCTTTAATTATCCTCAATGACCAAGTTTACAACTATATGGTGCTCACTAGTAATCTCAAGAGTAAAGCTTTTTATTTTACAACTCAAGAGTAACGCTTTTTATTTTAAATCTCAAAAGCACGCTCAACAAATAAACTTTTCTCACTTTAAAAATTTCTACATCAAATTAAAAAAATGAACTAATGACAGTGCAGAGTAACGTAATAGAAATAATAATAGCTCAATTAATTGCCCAACATCTACTTAAGGATGTGTACTTATAAATCCCAAGTCAAATCTTCCTGTTACTCCAAAGAACGTCTGGTTTTGATGCCTTGTGGGAACTCTAAATGGCTAATTTTCTTACGACTCCATTCAAATACCTCACGATGCCATTCTAATAGACTTTATTATTTCCGGGACACATACGAACGGAAATGAAGCCCCTAATATAGACCAGGGGCTTGCTTTATTTTGTAGCCATTTAAACTGTATCAAGACCCATTTGAATGAAGTCGATCCGATAAATTTTGGATCGATTTGATATCGATTTTATTCAAATGATATAATTAGTGATTTGGATAATACCGATCAATCTGGCTTTTGAGTCCAACTAATTTGGTTTTTATTTGATATTTGAGTCATTGTGTGGGTCTTTTCTTAACATAAGTATACTCTAAAAACACTTCCAATAAATAATATAGGTATTCAAAAATTAATCAAGCCAAATCAATTTCTTTTTCACAAACACTTGTTTATTTAGTCAAGACTCAGTTTTATTTCCTTAAAATCAACCAAGAACATTTTGGTTCAATAATCTTCGTTTTCTTAGTGAAGACAAAAACTTTCTCGAAAAATCTCCTTCAATCTTGAACCTATTTATGGATAGATTTTCAATTGTAATTAATGTGATAACTTAAGTTTTTCGAGCTAGTATATTGAGGATTTATAGAAAAGGTTTTTTTTTTTTTTTAGTTCAAACTTTATAATAATGCAATTAAACTTCAATAAAGTCACTACGTAAATCTTGTTTCTGAAACAAAAAAGTTTCTAAAAACTTTATTTTTTAATACAAATATAAGTTCATTACCATATTCCTGATTTATTAGAAACTTCAATCGTAGTTTTGATTGAGGTAAAATGAGATATTCATGATAATTTTTTGGACCATAAGGATAATAATATAGATTAAGATTGCATTTAAAAATATATAACATTCACTAAGTACATGTGATATGTAATATATGTATATATCATTAAAGATCACTAAAAATACGTGCAAATATAATTACTACTTGATAAATTATTGAACAAAGCAAGCAAAGGATTGGAGCCGTAGGTGGAACGGACGTGGCGAAGCTTGGCAAAATGAGTAACACGTTTCCTTGGGGTTCTAGAAACTAGACACGTATATCTAACCTAGGCTAGTTGGCAAGTGAAGTTTGAAAACATCTCACCTTGATAAGTTGAAAATTTATGTATTTTATCTCAATTGTATATCACCTTTACTTAAGCCTAAGTTGTTTATTTAAAAAATATACACGTGCAAGAATTAAATGGAAATTAAATTTTATTAGGTTTGACCTATAGTTGATTTGGATATGTAACGATGAATCAAATTCAATAGAAAATTAAATAAGATTAAATCGAACTGGTTTTACGATTGGATTAAAATAAATCAAATTTAACTCCATGGATTAATTTGGATTTGAGAATATTGGAATTCATTATCGGTTTTGGACAATTACTAACCACTGTTCAGAAGAAATAAAATCATGCCCAGTACATGGAACGAATAGCCTAGGCCCAAAGTCGACGTGTCCCATGCCACGTCCAACATCCAAGCAAGCCTATGCCAATCCATGTTGAAGCCCAGTCACCTTTGTCATATGAAGTTACTCTATGAATATGTGGTTAGGCCTTTGACTTCCTCATAAATTAAAATCTGAAAATGACTTTGTGACGGATGGATGATTTATACGAATACAGGAATAGGTTTAGTTTAATTATGACACACATATATACATACTAGATTGAATTTAGTATTCACACACTGAATCTAATTTAAATTTGATTATCTTGACATGGAGATATATAGGGCAATTAATAATAAGTTGGGGTATTTGGATTCATGAGAGGAATCTATTTATCTAATAAATAAGAATTTGGCAACTTGAAAGGGAAACAATGTCATAAATAGGATTATCGATACAAGGAATGGAAGATATTCTTGTAAATCTAATAAAAATTCAAGATAATTTATCTTAATACATACTAGATACATATGTGAATTTCTAAATGATAACCTTAGTATTATCCCATCAATTTGGTTCATATATATTTTTCCTCGTGGATTATTGATAATAGTTTTATTAGTTTTGGTTTAATAAATTTTATTTTAAAAGTCATAATTTGATTACTTAGCTAAAAGTAGAGTTGATATAATAAGTACTTAATTTAATAAAAACTTAAATGATTAATTTTATTTGTCTCACTGGTTGCTTTTTATTATTGCACACATGGCTCGATATACTTGATGGTACTAATTGTCCTTTTAAAGTTTATGCATTTCAAGTTTTTAGTGCTGTTACCATGGGCTGTTTTGTTAATTTCAATTTTTGGGATTGGTTATAGATAGGTGCACAATCAAGATAGGCTTGAGATAGGTTTTGTAAAACTTGAAATCCATTCCTACAGGGTTTTGTGTTTCCCATAACACTATAAAAACCCCATAAAGTTTATCTCTTATTAGGGTTAGGCTAGTAATTCTATTGTATAAGGTACAAACCTAAACTCTGCTTGACTAGATAGACTCTAGTGGGTAATTAAGATTATCGGGTACGTTTCGAATAGTAATTTTTTGAAACTTGTTCTTATATGGTAGAGTACGAGCAAGAAGTTAGGGCACCTTATACTAATCTTAGAATATGTACTTAGAAGTATATAGAGTACAAGTTCCAAGGTTCACATCCTATTATGGTAATTAAATAAAATGAATAAATAAAATATATCATCTTATCAAAATAAAATAAAGCTTAACCTATCGAAAACTCTAAATTAAATACTTATTAATCCCTTCTCTTTCATCTTTTGTCTTTGCTCTATCATCTTTTTTGTTTCCCCCCCTAATTCTTTTTTCCTTTGCTAAATTCATCATCTAATAAAGTTCGAAAAAGAGAATTTGAGTTCTTAATTTAAGGTACGTCCATTACATGTTTTCTATGGTAGGATGGTTTCTTTATTTTATATTTAACGAAAGATTTGATATTATTACTAAAGCAAAATTTAATTTTTTTAGAGTATAGAGAGATTATTTTACTAATGTATGTATCTTGAGAAAGAAATATTTTAGTTTGAATTTATATTTTACTTCATTTTCCATATTATGTTGTTTTTCATGGTTAATTGTTTGATCTTATATTATCATTACATCTATAATTATTGAATTATATCATTTTATGAATCCCTTATTCACATTTTAACAAACTTTTTAGATCCCATGTTAATGACAATGTTTATTGTTTTCATTTTAAAAAATGATATACTTATTCCCTTAAATATCTATGCAATGTAATTATTACAAAATGAATGTTTTATTTCCATAAAGAGTGTTTTGTATAGTGCTTCTATAAAAGTTCATTCATAATAAAAATGATTAAAGAACCATTTAATGAAAAAAATTGGTCAAAAATAAATCTCAATGTACTCCATTCATTAGGGTTATTAAAAAGATTAACTAAATTGAATAATTGCTTTTGAAAAAGAACAGGTCAACTTTTGAAAAAATAGCTCTATTCAAATTTATAAAGAAAATTAACAAAAAAAAAAAAGAACTACATGTTCTACAAAGTATATTGTACCTTATACAGTCTACATGATACAAGATGGTTTTAAGGTGTGACGGGATAGGTTACAAGTAGCAAAGTTTCAGAACTTGTACCCTTAGGATTGAGCATATGTAGATCCTATACCATATCTACTTTATATCTACTTACTCTTACCTCTTATTACCAAAACCTCTCCTTTTCTCTTTATAAGGGTATTGATCCTAGAGGGACGGGTTCTCATAGGGTTTAAATGACCTTGGGGATAGGGAGGGAGTTCGGAGGGTTTTATAAATTTAGATGAGATAAAGGAGGAGAGTTGAGTAGAAAGTGACTATATAAGGTTAAGATCACACTTACTGACTTACATAAATGAAATTTGAAAATTAAATATACTATATTATGTACAATTTGTTAAGGCATGTGTGATTCTTAAATTAAGAGGAAATATTTTTATTGACATATACTTTTGTTAGGTTAGGTTTCTCGTTAGGTTCTTTTGTATTCTTGAAACTCAACCATAAATTTTATAGGGTTTTGAATTATGCTTGAAAACTTAATGAAAACCTTATAAGATAAATACTCTATAGGGCTTTATCAGGTTTGGTGGATCTAATACCCTATAATTACTCACCTGTTGCATCCTTAATTATAAACTAGGCACTGGACATTATAAAAAGCATAAAAAAAAGAGTATTTTCGAGTCTTTCTTGCTTCTACCTAATACTTATGAACAGACTGTGGAGATTGCCATGAACACTCCTAATTAGCAGATTGAGAGAGTGATACAAAGAAGCAGTCGTTGGGTTACATGATGGATGTGATCATACAACTAACAATAAATAGATGCTTTCACCACTTAAATAGAAAAGCTTTTATCTACTAAATGGTTCAATCCTCCAATTCTTTGCTCTTTTAGCGGTAGCCCCACATAAGAGCATGTAATGTTTGGTATATGACCCTTAATTAATTACTAGTCGTTATTGTACTCAATACTTTCAATACTTTTTAATACATTCCATAGTAATACATGCAATTGTTGCAAGTAAAAGTAAGTGAAATGATTTAAGAAGTATATATGACCCTCAATATGAGCATTGTATAAGGCATTTTATTTTATTTTTGTCCCTTTTGGGTGTGATATAAATTAGCATAACCTTTTTTCATCTATTTCAATGATTCTATGATCAATTCTCAATTACTGTTTATTACAATTAATGTTGTATGAGTATTAATATCAATAAAATTTCATTCTCTTTATTTTGTTGTTAAGTTGCAACACAAAACTAGAATTTATTTGTTCAGTCTTCACTAGGTCACTGTTTGCTGCTAGACAAAACTATTATCTTTTTTTTTTTTAAAAAAAAATTCACTATCTAGTGTTACTTTTAATTAACACAAGTGTTGTTTGTATACATATAAAAATATCAAACACATGAAATATATAATTGACTTATGGTGATCCATCTACTTATGAATCTTGCAATGAAAAACATATGACAATTTATGGGGATAATATCGCAAATTTAGCTAAATTGAAAACATATTACAAATTAATTTCATTCTTAGCATTATTGAGTCAAAAGCATACAAAAAATTTGTTTAGGTAAATTTTATTATCCATGGTGGAATGGAATCATGATTTCAACTTCTTAAAGGTATACGACAACAATTTATGGCAATGGCTACTAATATAACTTGTAGCATTTTTTAAAAAGAAGTACTATTGTTAGTAATTAGCTCTAGCCCTTTCTTTAAGCTAACTCAATAACAACATGTGATGAAGACTCTTTTAGAAAATGCTACAAGAAGATAAAATATAGTAGTGGTTTTGATTTATGGGAATAATAAGTAAGCTTTGGCTCAAACCTTTATCCTACTCAATTCCCAACATCTTTCCACTTAATTTTTCATTTTTTCTATTCTCAATCTCTTTCCCTTTCACTCTCTCTCCATCTTTGGTATGTCATACGGCTTCACCTACGTTTTGCACCAATGTTCGGCAAATCTCTTATTTGGATCTTTCTTCACTAGCACATTCAAGAATGTTAACCATATGATATGCATATTACTTAATTTATTTCAGCTTATGCGGTTTTTTAAGGGTTTGATGTGAAGATTTATTCATTCCATTTTGTATCCTCTCTTTGATTTTTAATTTAAGTTATTTGCTTATGTTGCTCTTAATGGATGGTTGAAATAGCGCGTGTCTCATTTTTTACTCCTTATATGTGCTAGATGTTGGATTTGAATGTTCGGTTTCAAAAATTACAATTTTAGTTGCAAGTCGACTATTTAATTTAAGGATATGATATTGGAAGTAGACAATATGCCGAGGGACTTGTCTTTTGATTGCAGAATGTTTGTTGCTATGGTAGTGTAGATACAACATCATTTTCTCTAGATCCCATCAATGGTATTGTCGATTACTATTTCAGTTTTCTAAAACAAGGTTGATATATCGATCATTGGTAATACTGTTTTTATGTGTTATGTTGTATGTATTATCTGAGGAAGAAGTAGAGGGTAGAGATATAATTAGATATTTTTTAGTTAAAGTTTGTGGGTTATACTAATATGAGGCATCTTTGCTATCAATTCTTTGTATAAATGGACTATTGATTCAAGCTGTTTACCTTATGCATCCATCACAATGTTTAAAGGATAATTATGAAAATAGTTTTCTACCATAGGCAATACCTTCACCATTAGTATTCCCACACTTCTAATTGGTTGTCCTACTATTATATAGAGGATATTAATTTCTTATTATATACTTTCTATCACCGAAAAGATTTGCTTAGTTGCCCCTTATTGATAAATTTAGTATAAGGAAGTATGTAAGAAGACATTAGAAGAAGGCTAGGAAAAGTATATAGAAATAAGCCTTACATCTTGAATTGAAATGGCTGATTCAAAATGTTTTTGCCTACTAATCAATGGTGTTGGTCCCAGTAAGATATCAAGAGGGGAGCTAATTAATATCTTTTTGTAAAATCTAAAATTTACGAATTAAAAAAAATCTTGAATAATGTAAGTAGTTAGAAATTGATTGTTAACTCAAAGAGTAAATAATAATAACAATTAGAAGGAAAAGAAGGTAAGGAGTAAGAAGATTAGGCAATCGATTTGATAGAGCTTTGGCCTTTTGCTTACTGCTCTTTTCCAACTCCACTGCTAGAGACTCGGTCCTCCTTACCAGTGTTGTTCCATTAGTTCAAACTTTTCAATAAACAAAAAAATCAATAAGAGATTATAAGGATATTTAGTCTTTTCTTTGTCTTATCTCAATAGCTTTTTCCTAAGCTATACACAAGACTCAAAGAACTCCCTAATCCTTTCATACTCAAAACACAATGTTAATAATGTTTACAACAAACTTGAAACAGTACAATCAAGTAGCTTTTTAAGACTTTTGCATTAAAGCAATAAGAATGAAATAACAAAGCTGTTTTTACTTAGTTTCTAACAATCTACTCAGGAGTATTTTTAACTTCTATTTTGATATTGAGTGTGCAGTATCACTTCTTAAACAACATCGACTTTAAATTAAATAGACTTTTGTATAACAGTTAGAAATGATTATTTCCAGAATTTTCTTCATAATATCTTTGTTCAAATAAAATTAGTTTTGATATTGGAGAAGTATCTCATAAAAATAGGAATTGAAAGTTGAAATTCAAAAATTTCGAGCCAAGCTGTTCCAGATTTGTTTGTTTGCCAAGCTTGTGTTATTAGACAGTTGTTGCATGTTATGATAAGTTCCAATCCTCTATTGTTTTCGTGGAAATTCAAACATTTTAAATAATAAAGACAAGGAAGAGGAGATAAGAACAAATCCAATGCTACTTATCTTAACTGCCGTGAACAAATCTTCTTCCTTCTTCAATATTTTTATTTGAATTTTGTCAAAAAAATCCTATAAGAAATTAGGTTAGATTACTCAAGAATATTTAGGCTTATTTCTAAGATATCTTCAAGTTTAAGAATTTGAATCCAACAAACCTTATCTTCGAGAAACTATTAATAGCTGTATCTATTTTTCAAACTCAACCTGTCCAATAAGTCCTTGTATAAAGAATATATCAAAATCCTCTTCCAATTAATATTCTTACTATATTTTAATCCTTGAACAATTCTAACAGTGATTGTTGGAAAACTTACTGCTTAAAACTTAATAACTCAATTTTTCGAATCTAATTCTTGAGTATCCTCTTAAATCCCCATGGACTTTACCATCTTAGTGGAATGAAATTGAATATATTACCCAAGTATACTCAATAAAATGGAGTTAGGCCTTCTTGCATATTTGTCCAACTTAATTTGTTCAAGTTACTTAAAACAACTTAGAAATAGCAGCTAAACATATTTCTAAACGTACATTGTGATGTTCTAACGTTTGCTGATATACATTCTAAGTTACCGATATATACTTTGATGCACATTTTGACATACATTCTAACAAGCTCAATCTTATTTTGTTCTAAACACTTATTTTCTTTAGAACATCTTGTATACTTAAAAAACTTGTTAAGTTCATATACATCTTTTTGTTATCATAAAAAAATATATTAAGAGAAAACTTAATAAGTAGGAAAAGATTTAGTGAGTAATACATGCCACGTGTTATATATATATGATATGTAAATACCAATAAGATATTAACACATATAGTATGTGCTAATCATGTATGGTAATTGATTTAGAAGCTATTCCTTCCATTAATATTCATGTTAAGGTTTATATATGAGTACATTGTCAAAGGTGTTTTGATTTTGAATGGTGTTTGATTTGCTTTGCTTCCAAAATATTGTGTTCATGTAGCAATTGAACTTATGTTGTCTAATTTAGTCTATTATAATATCTAGACTATTCATTAAACTCAACACTTGATTTGGCAAAATAAAATATGCACTAGTAATTGAGAAAAAAATTCATTCTACTTTCTATGATTGTAAATGTAAACTTATATGTTTTAGTTTGGTAGCAATATTGTAAACCCAACGAAATTTCGATAACCTAAAAGTGGAATCGGATGAAGGAGTCCTTGGCTAGTCCCTAGAGCCACCCTTAACATGATAATAATACCTAAGTAAAGGAATCAAATCCTAAGTATTTGACCAAAACCCTAATTGAAGTAAGCCCTAAAATCCTAACTAAACGAGCAAGAAACCTAATACTTGAAAAACCCTAAAACATTATTGAAACCCTAAAATGACCATCTAATGCTAATTAAGTGATCAAATACTTTATTGTTACTAATAAAAACTAATAGTAAGGTTGAATCGATCAATACAAGTGATTGGTAGTATAAAGCAATTCAAACCCTAACTTTTAAGCTCGTAAGCGGATCAAATTACCATAAACGAGTACCAAACCCTAAGGGAACCTTAAGTACACGTATAGGGCATTTAGAATACCTAAATAATAGTGTCAAAGTCTAACCAAACCCTCAACACATCCTAATTACACCTAATTAGCCTAATTATGCCTAATTACCACTAATTACCCTAATCCTTAACCAACCCCATTACATCTTGATTAGCTACAAGTCAAACATGATTAATGACTAAAACATGAACTCTTATCCCTTCTTAAAATATCTTGTACTCTTAGGAGATAAGATCATACCCAAATTGGCAAAAGGTACATGAAGTACATGATCCCCATTTGGTCTTTGTCCTTGTTTTCCTAAATTACTCATCACTTGTTCCCCTACCTCTCCTCACTTCCATGACTTGCTATCCCCTTCCCTCTCCCTTATTTTTCATTTTCTCAAAACTCAAAACACATCTAAAAACTCCCTTAAACTTCCTTTCAAAGATCAAGCCTAAACTCCTTCTTCTTCCTCTTCTCAACCACCACTGACCATTCTAGCGCCAACTCCCATAACTTCACCACTACCACTCTAAATCACTCTAAACCAAGTCCCACGCCTCATACACACATTCCTCTTGTTTTTTGACACACTCACAGTCCCTTACATACACTAAGGCTCATGACACACAACCACAAAGGGAGGCCTTTCACACTTTGCTTTGGTAAGAACTTAGGTTAGGTTTTTCCTTAGATTTCTTGCAAAATAATATAAATACTAATGTTTTCTTTCTTAAAAATTCTTTTACAGTAACTCCATAGAAGTTATAAGGTATTTCAAGAAGGTCCACAAAGATAAGTACAAGAAAAACCACCTTTAGTATAAGTTATAACACAAATAGGCCAAGTTATGTAGAGTAGTATAATTGTTAGTAGAAAATCTTCAAGTAAGTTGATGAGACTCTTGTTTTCCATGCATGCCGCCCCATATTTGTCCCCTCATCATATTTCCACACATTTTTATGAAATGATTATGATTTTAGATTAGTAGAAGCATAGGTTATATAAGTCAAAACACCATAAAAATCAATTGCATGAAAATAAAAGTTTTGACCCTAAAAGCAACTCATGGCCGCCACTTTTTTTTTTTACCCACTAAATCTAGAACTTTTTGTTTAGTAGCTTAATAACATGTTTATTTAGTGTTAAGTATAGTTTAGGACTTAATTGGTCAAGTTAAGTTGGTTAAAGAATGGTTAAGGCCCTAATCTAGCTTAGTTAGTAATTATAGGCTTAAGAATGGTGTTAATAACTCTAAGAACCATAATGGACAGATTTGGAACCATATTAAAAATGGGCTAAATTTAAGTCTAATGTTGGGTTTAATTCCAAAAAGACAAGTGGGCTTGAGCCCAAGGCCCTAAATAATAAACTAGATACAAAAAACCAAAAGAACCAATTTAGGAGCTTATGTAGTTAGATGACTAGATTTGAACCCTAGGATAAAAGGCTTAGGAAAAGTTATTTAGAAGGCTCACAAAACTCAAAAACCCATTCAAGACACCCACTAAAGCTCTCTTAGTAATTTAGGGCCCTAAACTTAGTAAAAAGGCCCATTGGACCTATAAGAGCATCATAAAGGCTCACTTTAAAATTTTAAAGTGTTGGATAGAAAAAGCTCATTTAAAATACTTAAAAGAAGCCCAAAATTATTAAACATAAAGCTTAAAGTCAAAAACCAAGCCCAAGGCTCAAATCCTAAAATGACTTAACTCACTACTTAGGCCTACGACCTTATAGGGTCCAAACTGAAAACTTATTGATTCAGAACTTAAAAATAACTTCACCAAATGAAAGAACATTTGAAAATGATGAAAACGACTATAAGATCACCGAAAACGAAGAAGATATGCCCAAATTATGAAAACAACTAACTCTAAGATAGTGAGCGGTAAGCTTAGTTAATTGGTACAAACAGAATACTCATAAAACTTAATTATTTTCTTTAGGGGATGAGGAGTTTGACTTGGTGTTGTAGTGGATTATTGGGACTACTGGGAATCATAGCTGAGTGAGTACATCATTCCTTATTTGTTTATGCTTGTAGTTAGTGAAGTACTTAATTATATCCAATAATTGAAATTGTTGCATGTTGGGGAAAATGAGAAATTGTGCGTGTTTGATATGATTGACGTAGTTTGCAGAAATATCCTAAGTTGATATGAATATTATATGCTTGCTGCATTAGAGCTTAAGGTCTTGGAGTGTCTGCATATTATGATTGGTTACCCATGAACCAAACTAAGGAATATTTGACTCCTAATTAAACCAAATATGCATCGCATCTCATAACATGATAATGGGCATCATCATCATGTAGTAGAACGGGGGATCATGACTAGAGGATTAATATTGTATTTTGTATATTGGAAGTTCTTATCGTAGAGTGTACTTCGTACGACATGTTCTTACTTCGACCTTTGAAAACTACTTGGTACGCCTTCTACTTGAGGCTGTACCGTGTCTATTATTGAAGGTGATATTGACGATAAGAGACTTTGAATTGGACGTGGATACTTGGATCCTGACGTATTGAAATACTTCCTAACTCGGGCAACGATGGATGTTAAAATCGTACTGTATATAGTTATCGGTAGATTGCATATATTATTGCATTGCATATGTTTGACCATGTATTTACACGCTTGTTAAATAACTTGCTTGATATCGCTTGTTATAGACTAGGTAGGTTACTCACTAAGTAGTCGAGCTTACCCTCTTATAGTTTATTATTGTAATAGGACTTGTGGCTGGAGCCAGGCTGCGGGATGCCTGAGGTTAGTAGCACCGGCTTGGGATTGGGATGTGAAGAAGTTGAGAGCTCGAGCGAACCATTCAATTATATATATGTAGATTTTCTTTAATTTCTAATTATTAAGTATCTTTAGTTTATTGAGTAGCATAGATTACATATGATGATTTATCTTGGTACTGTATGATGAATTTAAGAGAAACTTGATATTGCCACTTATCTATGTTTTGTTAGTGATCATTTGGGTAGCTTAACTTTAATTTATATGTTCTGCTATTACTAAATGCTAGTTACTAGGAGAAAGTCGTAGTTGTGAATGCCTTGTGTAGTGCATCGAAAGTCCCTGATCAAGGATGGTGCTTAATCTCGGATCTTTATGCATTACATGGCGGAACTGCCATGACTTGACCCCCCTTTAGGTTGTGATAAATATAGTATTGTTTTTGCCCTTACAATCTTTTTTTTTTTTTTTGCTATCACGTAAAGGAGAATATATTTTGTTAGATATTAGTTGATTTTTCTCAATAAATATGAATCATTTCAAGTCTTAATTGTTGACTGTTTTGATGCATGAAAACTACTAAATAAAAGGTAGATACATACTTTAATTTCTCTCTACATTACCATTTACCCTTGAGATTTCAACTCAAGAAACAAGACAAGCCATGATGCTGACTTTTATTCTTGATTTGTCAAAGGAAATCCCAAGGATATTTCTGTGATATTGCATGCATTGATATGGATTAAACAAAGAATGAGTATGTGCATTGATATGGAATGTGATATGTAGGAATCTTTCTTATGTGTGGAAATTGATGAAAGTTCGAAAATCCCCACTTTTTGGTCACATGAATGAAGGCTTCCCATATGTCATCTTTTTCACTAGATTAGAGACATGAGCAATATAATGTATAAAATCATGCTCTTACTTTTTAGGGTTATGGTTAGGACATGGATAAGAAATAGATGCAATTAAGTAGGTTGAGTAAGGGATATGAGGAAGAGGTTAAGTCATTTCTAGGCTATGCTTTGAAAAATGCATCATCTAAAAGAGTTATTCCTTGTCTAGGTGTGACTTGCCAAAATCATAACTTATATCACTGGAGGTAGTTTATGACCACTTGATATCCCAATTACAACTTATATGGTAACCTATTAGGTTAGAGTACTCATGGTGCACTTACATATCACAATTGCAACATCTCCACTTATTAGGAATATAGACAAAGGTACATAAAGTTGCTCTCACTTGAAGTGAGGTTTTCTTTGAGACTCAAACATAAAGATGGGATAGACATGAATGAGAAAATAGCCAAGGCTATAGTATATTTTTGATTAGTTATCTAAATTTGATCTCTTTTTATTTTAATAAGTTTAATTTGAGTTTTTTTCCCCTTAATAGGAAAAGATTAAGCATCTAATGAAACGTTATGAGGTGAATTCAGCTGGGAAAACTAATTAGGAATGGATGCATATTCTATGGTCTTTAGCTCAAAAAAGCCTTGTCAAATTTGTGGCAAAGGAAAAGGTCTTACATCCAAAAACAGTGAAAGAGTTACCCTTGCATAAGTTCATTAATGTATGAGAATGACAAGATTTAGTATATTTATTTACAATTCATTAAAGAATCATGGCTATGTATCCTTTATGTTATAAGGTACCTATGGCCTAGCTTTTGCATTGGAATTCAAAATTAATGTCCCAATTTGATATAGGTAGATGCTGTAGAACTAGATCAAATGATTATGTTCCAATCAAGCCTTTCAATTGTTTTCTTAGCCTAAAGCAACAATCTAGGATTGAAGGCATTAGATGTTTGTTTGTTGTTTCTGTATATTTGAATGGGGTTTTATCTTAAATTGAGAATTACATTTAACTAATTTAATGTAATTTTTACTTGCATATATTTTATTTAGGTTTAATCTAAGATATGAAGGTATGTGACTTTATTTTTGTTTTACTTATGTTGGATCAATTTAGAGAAATGGATTGATTAATAGATAGGGTATCAACCTTTTGAAGGGCATATCTATGTCTTTAACTAACATGATCAAAAAAGTATTTCCAAACATGTTCCCAAATAAATGTGAGGTACTATATTCATTTATTTCATACCTTTAGATTGAAAAATGCTTATATAAATAATTTAATTATGATAATAATTTGAGAATTACACATGGTTATGTTATAAGTTTAGTTTAGATATGACATATGGCTCTTAATACTCTTGGAAGGATTTTTGAGAAAGCTGAAGGAATTAAGACTTTTAACCTTACAAATTGGTTTTTAAGCTACACATATAAATCTTCTACTTGACAATTAGCTTTATAAAATCAAACTTGCATGTAAATGAGTTTTTATTTTCTCCTTTGACACTAGTCATCAATAAATGTAAGGACGACTCTCGGAGAAAGCTGACATAGGCCTCACCCCTAAGAAAAGTTACTTTTTAAGATTTTTAGAAAATGAAACAATATATATACTAAATATATATTTTACAGAGCAAAACATGATATGAAATGAAGTATAGCTTAGTGGTTAAGTATTTATTTTACAAACATGAGTTCTTGAGTTGAAATCTCATGTTTGTTGTTTGCTCTTTTTTAAGATGCATTTATTTAGGGTTGCAAATGAGCCAAGCCAAGCAGAGCTCAGTCGAGCTTCTAAAGACTTAAGCTTGGCTCGTTTTAAAATTATTGAGCTCGACTCGAGCTTTTTATCGAGCTTGAAATTGAGACTTGAGTTCGGCTTGTTTAGATAAACGAACTTTATCTTGAGCTTAAGCTTGACTCATTTATTAATTGAGCTTGAGTTGAATTGAGCCTAAAGCGAGTTGATCTCAAGCCTGTTAATGAGCTTAAGTATGCAAAATGAAGAAATATATAAGTAAATAGATTAACAAATAGCAAATAAGTATTAGATTAAATGTCACGTCTCGAACATGAGAAATTTTAATAGTCTCGTCGTATAAATTAACCTAAGATAGAAGTTGACTTCACGGCTGCTATCGTAAAAATAGTCTATAGAAGACATATATGATTTAACCAGCTTGAAGTATTCAGTTTGACACATGTCAATAATCAAACCTGTGGTATAGCTTTTTAAAATACTTATTTAAGACAACCTATTGTCTGATAAGCATTTCTACGCATAAAGTTATAGTTTACATTAAGAGTTATATGCCATAGGTCTTAAAGTCCATTTACAATAAGATAGAAAACTAAGTGGCATTTCGAGGATTTCCAATTAGTTTCCTCAAAACCAAAAAGAAAAGTTAAAAGCTTAACTAGTGGATTCTCTTTTCCTTACTTTTCCAACCAATTGTATACTGACTTGGGGATTAGTGAAATCTATACATCTTGAACTTTCACTCGTCACTTGCAAAAGAGTTTATATAGATGTGAGCTTAACTAACTCCATTAGTGGGATGGAGATAGAAGAGTATTATACATTCATAAATCAGATTATTAATTATAATGAAATATAATACAATCAATCATTTGAAACGTTAGACAATGTTATCAAGTCTATTGTGAGGTCAAAGAAATTACACCCACTCTAACCTAAATTAAGGAGTTTATTGCGACTCAAATTAGACCAAACCTAGGCTTGTGCAATAGAGAATACTCTCTTCTTATGATTACCTTCGAATCACATCCCCTACCCTTGCCATAACCTTTTTGCTTGTCACTTAATTTAACTAAAGATGAAGAAATGACCATTTCGGTTATTCTCATTGAAGGGAGTCGGTATTTGATTTGACATTCTTAATCATTCTCTTAATGGTTGTTATGCATGTTCAATTACGTTAGCAGTCAGATCATTATTAGTTCTATTTAGGGGTGGCTAAACAAGTTTACATAATATAAAACTATAAAATCATGTATAACAGCATACCAAGGAGTTCAACTCTTGTCACAAATAGAATACCAATCACATATATGGCATATGTATAGATAGCTAATTTACAATCAAAAGCATAATTACTTTCAAGCCTCTAAATATTTTGATATAATATCTTAACAAATGATAAAGTTACAATCTCAACTTACCTATATTAATACTACTACAGAAGGCTTGTACTATCTACGTTTTGCTCATTAGGAGAACCTATATATATACTAAAACTCAAATTTAGCTTTCGTAGGAGTTACGAAAATGTTAGGGTTTTATTTACTTTTTATATCATCATGAAATTATATACTTAAAAATATATATTTATTTAAAGTATATCATTATTCTTATATAGGGGAAAATAGTTTTATTTAGATATGTATTTATTATAGTTTTATTATATAAGTTATATCGAGTTTGTAAGCATTAATAATATATGTAGTTATATTATTACAAATAATATATTATTTTGATTGTATCAAAATGTATTTTTAATTAATCAAGTTATATTTTAATTATAATAAGGTTATCGTAATATGGAAATTTTCATAATATTATAGAAATATTGATTATATTACCTAGGATTATCTAATTTTAGTAAAAGTGATATTATTGGGTTCGTACAAACTTGAAGATACGTACTATGGGTTTTATCTCAAGAGATGACTTTTAAAGAGTATTTTTAGTTTCCATTTTACATATATGTCCTTACAACAAGTATTATTATATTATGTTCATATTATATAAATAAACTATATTTTATATAATTTCCTAATCTAGGTCATATGGTAGTACAAAGATAAAAAATGCTTTTAATTAGACTTGGTCAGCATGTATATATATAAGATTTGTTCCAATATTTATCATATTTTAGCTTAGTTTTGTAAAAAACATACCCCGGTTAGTAAATTAAGCTATTTATTAAGGAAATTCATAATAAATAACTCGGATCACTAAATAATTCTACGAAAATTTTTATAGACTTATAAAAATATAGGGTATTCAATTAGCAAGTTTTTTCATGTTATCGAGTTTATTGCCTATATACACAAAATTACGTTTTTATACCTAATTTGTGTTTAACTAAACAAATATAATCATTTTTATACAAAATCATTTCTAACATGTCTTGACATTATTATAAATCTCTAAAAGTCAATGGATATTAATTTCATCAACCATTTTCAAATAATCAATTTTATTTCAGAAATTGATCTATTTTAGCTATTTTTAGGATAAAAAATACAATAAATACTAAACACATATTAATAAAAAAGTTGGCTACATAGCATGTAAGTAGATATAACATGTATTCTTCAACTCAAAACAATATTATTTAATATATTTATTTTCAATTTGAAAATTTGGATGAATAGTGAATTTGTTAAGCAAGTATATAAAATATTCATAATTTTATAAAAATAAAATTACAATATGAAAATATATCTAAAATAACTTAGAAATAAAAATTTCCAAAATTTTCCTAATTAATTTACTATTTTTAGAAATTAAAAGAAAAACATGATAGAAATTTGAACTATGTGTTCATCAGATCTTTGGCTACAATCGGGCGATGGGAGTGTGTCAGATGGCCCAAGTGGTAGGTAAGCTACTAGGTAGTGATGAGGTTCAATAGAAAATTAAGGTTTGGTTGGGGAATTGGCTTCGGTTCGACCCCTAATTTGTTTTTGCTATTATTTTTCTATATTTTGAATTTTTTCTCTAATTTTCTTGGGTATCCTAAGATCTTAAAAGGTTTATTTAACTTCCTAAAGTTTTATTTAACTGAATTAGGGTGGTAGGATTTTCCTTCTTTTTTTCATTTATTTTTCCTTCCCTTTTTCCTCAATTTCCAAGCATGAGGTAGCTAAATGTACTCAAATCTACTTTTGATTCATCACTCCAATTATTTGGAGGTTGCTATGGTTGAAGTCTAGCAATTTCCAACTGATTTGGGTAGGTTTTGTTATTTTTTAAAGTTAATTATTAATATTTTATGTTTATTATATTAATATTTAGCACATTTACTACTATACGTGTATGTGTCTTATGTAATTGATACATGTAATGTATAATCATCCTTCTTTAATTATGTTTTTCTCATGTCTTTACTTTTAAAATATATTTTTTATTTAATTTTGTAAATTTATTGCTTATTATATATATTTTCAGGTTTTTGGGTTAATTTAAAAGTATAATTATTATATATACCGTGTATATCTATAAAAATATATGTATATTCATATAGTATATTATGCTATATTAGTTCCTTTTATAGTTTAATTAATTATTTCCAAGTCTTTATCGCATTTTGAGTTCGGTTTTTGGAATTTTGACAAGTTTTACGCTATATTATATAACTATACTTCTAAAACTAAAATTGGGGTTTTAGGTCCCTATTTGTACAATCACTTCAACTAACTTTTTTAACTTAGTTGTAAAGTTTGTGTTTAATTAGATAAATTTTTTTTGAAGGCCTTAAATCTGGGTATGGTTGCCTTAAATTCGATTTTAGGGGCTTATATTATATATATATAATATATTATATATATTATATAGATGTTAGACTTTGAATTTTAATAATATATAATATTTGTAATATATATAAAATGTATAAGCCTACTCGCGAACCTAAACGAGTCAGCTTGTAAACTTAAGTGAGAAAACTCACGAGCTTGAATTAGAGCTCAAATTTGGATTGTTTAGGTAAATGAGCGTTATTTTGAGTTCAAGCTTGGCTTATTTACTAATTAAGCTCGAGCTAAGTCATTTACTAATTAAGTTTGAGCTAAGAGCTGAACTCGAGTAGCTCTTAAATAGCTTGGCTCATTTACAACCCTATATTTATTATTTTAATAGCATTTGTTTTTTGTATTGATTAAACTTTCTTTTTTCTCAACATCGAATAATATTAAATTCATGAATTATAAATTAAATCTAACTAAATAAATTCTATTGAATTGCTATTATTTATTAGTAATAACATAAAAATAATTACATCTATCCATATCATAAGTATTCTAGTTTTATCACATTAATTATTAATTAAAAATATCAATTATATGACTTAATTTAGTAAATTTTATTATAATTGATATTACAAAAATGGATATGAATTGTTGAATAGTTGAATACCTAATAATTTATATTCAAAATAATATTCTTTTTTTCCTTAATATTGCTAATATAACAATCATACAAAATTGTCACGAAAAGATCTAATATAATACTTATATATATATATATATATATGTTGACTTGCTCTTTTGAATTTACTTGTAATTTCTTATTCAATTATTTTTTTCGATCATTTTTTTTAAATACAAAACTTATATAAATTTCATATATTAATGTAATTTTAAACTTTTTATGAATAGTATCAATCATTATTAATCATTTTTTAAACAAATTTTTATATTCTATTAAATTTTAGGAATCATTATTGGTCAAATTGTTAATAAGATCTTTTTACATATATAAGATGATTATAATTATGATAATATATAAATATTTTCCAATTGATAATTTTAACATTGATTAAATGAAAATAAGTGTCTCCCTTACCCAAGTTATATGATCCTAGGTTTGTCCTTGAATAAATGTATGTATTAAATTGTTTTGAGTTTTTACGAAGTAAGGTCTTGTATCATGCAACATAACATAACTAGCTTGTTTGGAGCTTGGAGTAGTTTGTAGGATGACTGAGGGTATTGATTGGTATATGATATTGATAGAGTAGTTTGTATACGTATCTTTAGATTTTGGATGCTGTTTTGCTATCATAACTCAATCTAGAGAATGAAACATCAAAAGTAGACATATATATGTATATATATTTAAACTTTGTTTTACATAGAATTGAATATTTGTTTTGGTGAGAAATTAAATTAGACACTACCCCTATAGCGAATTGTATCTAAGGTAGTCTCATTACAAGCAATTTACAAAGTATTCATAAATGAAAAAAAGCATATATGTATATAGCCGACAATCCTAGAAGCACATTTATACTTTTCCTTTTTTTTTTTTTTTCCATAAGAAAGGAAATAGTGGTAGATTAAAATAATTACTAGTTTATGTTATTAGTAGTAGTTTTATATTGACATTAAATGTAAAAACTAGTACTTGTTTATAATAGTTCTTATATTATGTCACTAGAGGTAGTTTTAAGTTACTTTAATGTAATTAATTTAGCAGATTTTAATAAATGTTATTGTAGTATGCATACAACTTCACTTTTTGAAATTATTGCTATAGCATAGCTTATATTTATATTAGAAAAAATGACCCTAATGGTACTTTGCTACTCTTATATCCCTAGCAATTTGACATCACCACTAAAAGTCCTAGTAGCCACTAAATAATAAATATATGAAAAAAAATCACTAAAAATTAAACTTTAGTATTAGTGGATTCGAATTCTATCCTAAAGTCAGAATTATAATTATAAAGAATCACAATTTTAACTTCTAAACATGAAAAACAGAAGTTTATTTTTGGTCTATTCACATGTACCAAACACGTCAAAGGAGTAGAAGGAAAGTAGAATTTTCATTACACTTTTCGTTATTTGAAAGAAAGAAAGGAAAGGTGTCTGTAGAGGAGACTTCATCTAATAGATATCTATGGGTCTTCTAACTTTCACAAATTAAAAACCAGAAAAAAAAAATAAAAATAGAGAGAAATTAAGAGAGTTATAATACTTAAGCGAAATGACCGTTTGAAAAATATAAGCCAAATTGCGATTTTGCCTTACGAAACCGGTGAAGGACAAATAAGTAAAATTAGAATGTTTTGCAATTTTTAGTAGATTCGACATGGAATGCTGATAAAAATTCCAATCATATAACTATTTTTCCACTTGAAAGGATAAGTAGCTTTAATTGCCAGTAGAAAAGTATTAGTGTTTAATCAAATGTTGAAGATATGGGAAATAGTGGATTCTCTTAATTTTTGTTTTCTTAATTTATATCAATTTATAAATCAATTGAATTCCTTAGATTTTCCAAATCCGAAGTTGAATGCCTTAACTATACATACTAGCGATTGGGGATCATGAATTCATTTATCTAACTGGCTTGGAGTTACTTATTTCCATGTTATCATTTCATGCCACTATCCACCCTTTAGCCGTGCAACAAATCTTGCAGAACATATCATTTGAGGAAAAAAATAAGGAAAAGGGTCAAAACATAGAATGAGTTGTTTCTTTGCTAAATTGGCTTCCAAATAGATATAAATTCCTTCTAAGAAATAGATCTCTAATATTACTTTAGATAAAATTATAAATCAATTGTTGTAATTAATAGTTATTTAAATTTTTGAGATATCTGTTGCCTCCTTATGATATCATTCTTTTATATGTAATCTGAACCATTGATCAAACAAGAGAATGATAATTTTAAGAAAATTAACTATAGATTTTAAGTTATGGTTGAAGCTTTTTAGTCTTACGAAATTCTCCTCGAACAGGCAAATGTTTGGTGTTATACTCGGTCTTCATGAATCAATAGATTTTGTTTCAAATGTTTGGTGGTATGTGCAAGATGGTAAAATTTAATCATTATAATGTAAAACATACATTCCTGAGATTAAGCACCACAAAAAGATACAAACAACCTTATTTTTATGACAATTAATTCATGCAACACTCTAAGGTCCCGAAGTGCTCAAAATTTCTTCACAAGAAATCCACCATCAACGGCCATGTCATGCCCAGTGAACACATCCGAGTTCGCAGACCAAGAAACAACACGGCGTTGGCCACATGACTCGCCCTTAGCCCCACCCCTTTCAAGTGCGTGGACTCTTCATAAAGCCTCCTCAACATCACGCGCTTCCATCTTAAGTATGCTGCAAGAAAGCAGTGTTGCTTTTACAGATGGGGACACGCAATTCACCCTTATCCCATACTCCCTTTGCTATACGATGGCAGTCCGAACGAGCCCAAGCAGCGCGTGTTTCGACATGCAATAATCGATCCATGTGTTAATAGAGCCACGGGCTGTGGCAAAGAGACTGGCCGTGCATACAATCGAACCCTTCACGTGTGCTTCCACCATAGCGCGAGTCGCATGCCATCTTGTCCGTGTTGACTGCGTGAAGCCGATCATAGTGTGAAAGTTCCAAAGTTTAGGATGTCTTGCTGAGGGAGACTCCCTATTCCAGCTTTGCTAGACATTATGACTAGTTGGTCGAAATTTTCAACAGTCGACTCGACCAATTTTTTAACTTCATCTTCATCGGTCACATCGCAATGCACGTAAGTACACCTATTTGTGCCGATGGACTCCACGACTTGCTGGCCAAGAGACTTTTTGTATGTCCGCAATGACAACCATTCGGGCGCCATGAGCAGCGAAGAGAGGAGCTGTGGCCTCTTGGACGCCGCTTGCACGACCTGTAATTATGGTTACTATGCCTTCTAGCTTGATTGGATTGGATAAAAGGATGTAAGTCATGTTTAATCTATACTGTACTAAATATAAAATTTATATGAAAAAATTAATTATTTATATTATAAAATAAATAAAATTTATAATATTTGATAAAAATAATATTAATTAACTCAATATTATAATATGAAGGGGTATTTTTGAAAATGTAAAATATTTTTTATTTTTATCTAATAAATTTCATGTAATAGTTGGTTGTATAATTTTTGTGGTATTATATTAAATAAAAAATTATCTTATATTTAGTTTATAAATTTGCTTGGTAATTAGATAAAAATTGGGTTGATGGACTAGATAAAGAGTCAAAATTTTGTCTCGTTTATACTATAATACAAAAATGAAATTTACTAGACAAAAACAAAAAATATTTTGTATTCTAAAAAATGTCTCTCCATTGAGCTAATTAATATTAGTTTTATTAAATATTAAAAAAAATATCTATTTTATAATATAAATAATTACTTTTTTATAATAAATTTTATGTTGAGTATTATGTAAACCAAATATAGTACAATAAATTTACATTATTTAACCCTCTTTATATTTATTATGTGTAATTCTTTTTGTTCTATCTAGTACTTATAACTAAATACTACGTCATTTTTGTATTATGTTGTATATAGAAAAAATTTGAATTTTTTATCTAATCTGTTAGGATAATTTTCATATAGTTATCAAATGAAATTATAAATTAAATATGAAATAAAACTTTTTTATTTTGTCTATTATTATAAAAATTACGAAATTAAATACTATTTAATTTTAATTGATGGTCTCGTGGCTAAGGTTAACACGTTTGGTACAGCAAGGATAAGATAATGATAATATATATGTGAGCAACATTCTAGTGCATACGAACACCTATGCTTTCGACATCGTTATTTTTGTCTTATGCAAGTTAGAGGTATAATTATTTCATACTTTTTTAACTTGAACGAGAATCTTTTTTATTTTTACCTTAAATGGTTCATTTGTCCCTTCCATATTCTTGGTTTCATCGAACCAGACATCACCTCTTCCGCTGCAGCCTTTGCCGCCCTTCCATCCTTTTCCAAATCACAAGACAATCATCCTTTTTTTTTCTTCTGTTTTTTCCTCCTCCTTTCGGACAACTATCTGTAAACAAAAAAAAAAAAAAAAAGAAGAAAATCCAGTGGACTAATATTCACACCACTAGATATAGTTAGAGTTAAACAATAAAACGGACTAAATAACAAACTTAATCCAATCATAAACTTAACCAAATCATACCGAATTGGAAAATTGATTTTTTTTTCTTCAAAACAGTTCCATTGAAGGTTGAATTCATTTATAGATTACCAAATTGAGTTCTCATTCTTTAACCAAGCTGAGTCATTTTAAAAATAAAAGGAGTAAATTATATTTTAACTATATGTGTTTTTGCTTCTTCTTTTTTTTTTTTTTTTTTACTTTAGATACTTTTTTCTTTTAACACTTAAGAAATCTGTATTTTATTAAATCGTGAAAAATAAACTTTGTCATATCTCCTAAAATAAGTCTACGATAAAAAAAAAAAAAATTTTACTCTTTTTATGATAGGTTCTAAGTTAATATGATGATAAATATTTCTATGAGCATCTTTTATGTGGAATATGATGAATTTGAGGGGTATGTGATGTTGTAAATAATCGATCAATTACAATTTCTTTGATATTCTCAGCATTCCTTACTTATTTTCTAGACATCCTAACTTTTTTCTTTCCTTATTATAGTGAGTAATACATCCAGGATTATCACATTAAGATGATAATGTAGTAAATATTGTGCAGTAAATTTCTTTTTTTCCAACAGCAAGCCAATAATTGGACGGTAGAATTCAAGACAATTGACCACATATGACCCTTGGTTTGATACTTTGTTCTCTTTTTTTTTTTTTTTTTTTTTTTTTTTTCTTTTGGGGCCTTCACTAATTGTGATAGTGCGGATTTTGTTTGTTGTTTCTAGTTGTACTTCAACTATACTCTGTATAGTTGCTTTAACATACTTAACCTAAAAAGAAAAAATATATATATAAAATAAGAGATCAAAAAATAAAAAAAATTGCTTTCAAATGGAATGATTAGTTTTTGAATTATAGGCATTGGGAAATGCAGATTTTGATAGTCGAAGGAAAAAGACAACTTTTTTTTCTATATTCATTTTATAGTTTGTTTTTCACTAAATGTGAAATACAAAAACACAAGTATCCAAAATAAAAAAGAACAAAAACAGAGGTCTGAAAACTAATTTAGCAAAAACAAAAAACACTGATGGAAAAAGCCGAGCAAATATTTCTTTTCGTTGCACGTGAAGGATAAAATCCAAACTACATCCTAATCCTATCATTCGTATTTGGGAATAAGAAAGAAATGCATCAGGAGAGTGGATTTTTCTTTTTAAACAAAGATAGTCAAGTTCTTTTGTTCAGTTCAGAAAGGAATAGACCATGGAACTTGGAACTAGAAAAACAGTACCAGATTTCACACAGGCTAACAGTATGAAAGAGTAGATCCCGTCCATACGGAACCGGAGTTCGGCATAAAACAAACAGAATATACACAAGTTTCGATCTATGCTTAATTGCCATTGGTCTCTAATGGGACCATGGGGCTCTGGGAAATGCAAATTTTGCCTGTACTATATATATATATATATATATATTTATATTAAATGCTGTAGGAATTATGGGAAAAAGATTTTTCGATTTATTAAGTTTCGGTTAATTGTTTGAAATTAATGATTGAATAATTATATTTTAATATGTTATATTATTTGGGTTAAATTATTTATTTGATCTATTTATCTAATAGGTTTTACATCTTATTGAAAGAAGTCACTAAACGGCTCAATATAGGTCTTGAACTCAATAGTTTTTTTTTTTTGTTTTAATGGGAAGATTTTATTGGATTATTAATAAATAAGCTAGATTGTCTATCTACTTTTACCTTTTACAAGGTTTTTTTATTTTATTTTATTTTATTTTATAATTTTTGCTAGTTCCATGAAAGCCATCACATATAAAGGAGAGAAAAAAAAGAAAGATTTATCCATACACATGCATTAATGCTAGAAGTTAATCATGGTTATGATGAATACATCTATACATTACATGTTTAGTTTTTTCAATATGGTATTCTTAATTTATATATGTAATTAGAAAATTTCTTTCATTCAATATCAAGTCATAACTAATATAGATTCAAAACTGGAATTATTTTAGTTGAGTGCACTTCCACCTCATGAATTGCTTATGAATATATTAAAGTCGTAGCCATGGGATAACGTATGCACTCATCTATTTGTTGCTTCTTATTTCAAGATTGCAATTTATTTCATTTTATTTATTTTTTGTGATTAGCTATCATTTAAAGATCACAATTTAAGAGACTTGTTTTCAAGTTCTCATGGACATGTAATTTGGTAACGTTTAAAGGATAAGAGATACTCTGCTAGACCAAGATAGAGATAGTAGATACTATGGTCCCCATAATTGATGGGAAGTAAAGGTGTGCAACCTTTTCTTTTAATTTTCTTTTTTATTCCCACCTTCTAGATCTAGCATTTTTATAAGTTACCATGGATTCAAAGCTTACAGGTGTGCAAGTGAGTTATGTGGTCAACTTGATCCTACCCATTTTGGCTTTTCAGTTAAATGGAACGAGTTCATTTGACTTATTTTTTAAATGGGCTATAAAGTTTTGGCCTTAGCCCACTTAAAAAGCAGGCTAAATGGATTGGCTTACAGGCCAAAAGCGTAAACATATCAGATTGGTTGACCTAAACCTATCCACTTCGATTCATTGGTTAATTGGGTTAGGTTCATTTGACTTAATTCTTAAATGGGCTAAAAAATCTCAATCCAAATTTGTTTAAAATGATAGTTAAATGGGTTGGTCCATGGACCAAAACTCACTTGTATACCTCTATAAAAGACACGTGATTTTGTTTTAACATAGTTTCATATGTGTTTTTGTTTCAACATACCCTCTTTATATACAAGTTAAAATCATAAAATTACATAAAAATAACGTGTGATTTTGTTTCGTTAATTTTCTTTTTAATGCATGCAAGTGCTTTGACCTAGGCTTAATCCTTGTATAAGCTAATATTTTCTCATGTTATTGGTATATTATTTTATTAGTTATGTTTCTTTACTATAAGAGGAAAAACTTAATTCAATTTCAAGTAATTGGTTTAAGGCAAGATCTGATATAAATTGATATCAAAGGAAATTTTATATGTTTGGTGTTTATTGTGATGATGGGTTTTAGTTTTCCTCTCTTAGTTGTTAGAGGATTACAATAAAGATGGATACTTTATTATTTTGTTGGCTTCATCATTGTTTACTATGGCATTAGGAATAAGAATAATAAGAAAAAGGATTGTAAGTTAGTAATTGTTTTGTTTGGCTGACATTAAGATAAGTAATTCCTTTTATTGTTAACTTGGATATAGAAATCAAAAGGATTAAATTATGTTTAGTGCATATAAGCCAATCTTTTGGTTATGACATTGAGTTTGGATATGTATAAAGTGATAAATACAAGCCTTGACAGTAAGATAAGATCCTAATATTATTGGTTTCTTTGAAAGTTTGATAATTTGATATGTCTTATCATTTTTGTAATAAATTAACCTCTAATTGAAGCTGTTTTGTTATTGCACCTTGCATGATTGTTGAATTGAATAATTAAAAAGTGGAAAAAATTTCCTCTAATGAATATTACTAGATAACATGGTGGAGTTGAAGTAAATTCTATGTGGATTTTCTTTTTCTTGGGCTTTTATGATCATATCGGTTTATATTTATTAATAGTAGTAGAGTCATTCTCCTAATTTATATGTTCTTTCATTTCCTTTTGGCTTCTATGAGCATATTGGTTTTTTATATTAATAGCAATAGAATTATCTACTTACTAATACAAATTAAATAATAATAGCAATTTCGATTTGTTTTATGATTTTGTAATTATATATATTGCATGAGTGAATTATTTGCTTACTAATACAAAGTAAATAATAGTAGCAATTTCTATTTGGCTATCGACGTCCAATCATGATGTTTGTTATTTATTTGTGTTTTATTTTTATTACAATATTGCCATTAGCTTAGGTTTTCTTTCTACTAGTTCTTACTATCTTATTTCTCCAACGTATAGACAGTTCTATGCAAACTAGTTTGAGAATTATTCTTGATTGCATAACCTTGGTTATCTTTTAAAGAGATGGATTTCTCTTGAGTTTACTCATCTTGTCAATCAATCATCCGTTGATTTATATAATTGGATTATTTTGTGAGTGATATTGGTCAATCTAATTATAATCTTATTGAATTCTATTCTCAGACTGTACCAAATAGATTATCTATATAAACCATTGAACTGTCAATTAATAATTGTCCATATCCTTTTTATTCTTTATTTTTTATTACACAAAACTAGAAAATCATAAAATACAATCCTTTTCCTTTATTATTTCTCCATAAAAATCCCAAAATGATTAGTTTTTTTTTTCTTCTAAATTTGTAGTGCAATACTAACTTGTGTTAGGATTCAATGGGGCACACATAATTTGGTATTAGAGCCTGGGTTTGTGTGCTTCATGGTAATAAGTCTCAAGTCTCTTGATTCACTGTTTCAAAATTTTGGAGTGGAGTAAACGTGTAGAGATAAGGTTTAGCTTTGTTGGGTTGCTGAGAAGCTTTCTTGTTGTGATGGGAAAATTTTATATTGAGGGTCGAATTGAATGGAGTGTTGTATCATTTCATATTGATGATTGTCTTGTTAATCTTGTTGCTAAATTACGGATTGATACATTTGATGTAGAAACTATTGCACATCCTTATCCTTATGGGCACATCCTTATCCTTATGGGCTCATCTATAAGAGTGAAGTGGTTTGAGTTACAATTGATAGATTCAATGGTTTGGTGGATGTTGACTTGTTAATTTGTTGGTGGTCTGTTTTGTTCTTTTCTTTTAGGGGGCATTCATCTTGACTTAACCTAAATCTATGCCGAATTTCCAACTTGTGTCTTTCTTCCCTCTTAAACGTTAGCACTTCACTCATCATCTTTTTGATGAGACTAAGAGGAGAGGAGATTTCATGTCTCTAGAGTGTCTTCTATTTGCAACATCGAAATATCTTTGAAATAGATTTTATAATGTCAAGTTGTTAGTGGAATCAGGTTTCCAAGTCTCTCTTAACCAACTTCTTAAAAAGCCACATGTTTTCCCTTTAATTAAACATCCTCTTTTCAACATAAATTTGCATTTTCTTTTTAAACTAGAATGTTTATTTGAGGCAGTGCTAGATTGAGAGGAAGCACGTTTGCAAAGGGTAGATTATTGAACTAATAAATTCTTATGTGATTTAAATGAGAACAAACATGCTAATAAAATGTTGAATTAAACATAATATTGGTCTTATTTTTGAAATCTGTGAAATTATAGCTAATTCACAAGAATTCAAATCTCTTTAACAAACTTCTTTGATGATATATCTTGCACTAACACTTGTTCATTGAGTTGCCCTTTAGTGGCTTAAAGCATTGGAAGTTTTTCTTGTTGATAAAATATAAGATTTGCTGATCTGTTTCTCTCTCAATGCGGAATGCACCCTAAGATGCCCTTAAATCGGTAACTGGCAAGAAACACGGCACATTCTCCAATTCAACCTCCACTTTTAATAATGTCCTATTAAACTAAAAATTATTTATGATTGGAAAATGTTAGATGCTGGAAACATGCTAGATAATTTCCACACCACAAAACTTTTATGGACACATATTTTAGGAAATTTTACATCAGTCACGAGCTTTCTATCAATGTCTTCTTGTCCATTTCCACCATTATTAAATTGATACAAGCATTGTAGTGTTTTTCTTCTTTTTCTTTCTTTCCTTTTTTTTTTTTAACTAACAAGCTTTATATTGTTATATCTTCATTCGTTAACCTATATTAAAGGGTAAAGTTGCCCTTATGATACGGGAATTTCAAAACTAGTACATAATTATACAAATAATATATGAGTTTAGATTAAAAGGTTGTATTTTAGATGGTATATAAATAAAAACCAATAATTAACTTGAACTTCATTGCTGAGGGAGTGTACAAAAAATATTATAATTACAAAATTGTTTTTTGTGTTCTCAATGATTTTTGTTATTTTTCCCTTTACACATGTGGTCCCCATAAAATGGGTTTATCAATGTCCATTGTACATACAAATAGATCACAACATGAATTAATACGATTAAAGATGACCATTCATAGTACTAGTACCATTAGCATATCAACGTAGTAAGCAGAGAGTGTTAATTGCTATTATCAGAGGTAATGACCATGTAAATTTCCATACTTAGGCTTTAGTCCCTAATTCAACCTCCATTGCTTATTGTAATTCCTAGAAAATATTTAAAAAAAAAATCAGGAACGTGTAATATAAATATACTTGAACAATTTTTTTTTTTTTAGTGTGATGACTTTTTGCATTTTTTCCCAAATTTCAAAATATGTCAAAATTTCATCTAGTTGTTTTATAAACCTTAACTTAACTCTACTTTTTAAATTTAAGTTTTAGTGAAATTTAGGGGGAAAAAATGTAGAAATAACGCCGTCTAGACTCTAGAGTTGGGGTGTTGGGGGGTGAGGGACGAGGGTAAAGGCGAGATAGAGCATTGCCTGAAGGCCATTAAAGAACTTCATGTCTACATCACCAATTGAAAAAAAAAAAGTTACATATAAATTGCAGAGACCGCTATAATTTAGTGGTACTAATACTGATCTTTTAATAAAATTAAGTATTATAATTTAGTGATATTAATATCGATATTTTAATAAAATCGAGTAAGGTTCAAATTCCTTCTCCTCCGTTATATTGGAAAAAGAATAAAAAAAAAAAAAAATCATAGAGACACATTTTATCATATGTTAATAGTTCAAGCCTATTACTATGTTATCAATATGAAAAAATCAATGCATATGATAACCTATTACAATGATATGGAAATTAACCTTTTGATTTTTATATCTATAGTGCCGTACATGACTGCTTTTTGCATTTCATTATTATATTTCAGAACTTTCTACTAAAAAAAATGAACATCTATATCTATTCTAACCATTGTACGTTCAGTGTCCCATTCTGAAGTGTTTGGCTTGAACATATGATTTTTCAAGCATTGTCTTTCCGGAAGCATAAAGTATTGGACAAGGACTCAAATAGCAGAAAAGTTTAGGACTATTCGATAATTGGTATATTCTTTCAACATTTCATTAGTTGATATTTATTTATTATAGGTGTTTCAAATTACATGATGAGTTAATATTTTATTTTATTTAATATATTCGAGCATCTAGATTATAAGCGTGACTTTGTTACTCTTATCGAAAGTAGTTATCAATTTGGGGGACATGTATGCAATTATCCCACATGGTTTTCCATAAAAGACATTTGCTTGTTTATAAGCTAGGAAAATAATCGTAACGTGAAGCCGGGCTCGGTCACGTGGGCGTGTATCTCTAATGAAAGGAAGGCATTACGGTGGAGTTTGGAGAGATAGTTAGATATTTGAGCGTACTTTATCGCTAGGGCTTGGGGGATTTCTCTACATGAACAAACAAACAGGCATGCAGGCTTTAGGAGCGATAGAGATTTAATAATATAAATAAAAAATTATCAAATTTTAACATTAATTATCTTTCTATTATAATTAATGTATGAACATAATGGTTTTTCTGTAGAAGAAAAAAATCCTATAATTTAATGGTTTATGTATTATTAATAGCCGTGTTTTATTATATATAGAGAGAGTGAATTGAATAATCAACTTGATGGGAATTTTTAGTATGTAGACATAATGATATATATATTTTTAGTAAATATATATAAACGTTTTAGTAACAAGTGTATAAAATTTGGATTTTCTTACACTAGACATAATGTTCTAAGTATATGGATGGTTGAAAATACTAAGGAATTTAACAAATATATATATATATATATATAACTAAAACTAACTTAAATAAAAATAAAAAAGATGACAATAGAATCTAATTTACTAAAGGAGAAATGAAAACAAATTAAAACCATCATTAACATACAGCTTTTCAACATTTGAAAACATCTATTCCATGCTCTTGTAATTAAAATTGCTATTCTATACAATGACAATGAGAACACACACAAATTTGTAAAATAAGAAATCATAAATTAGATTAAATAATGACAGCAGAAGCAAATTCACTTATAGTTCATAAAATAGTTAAAACTTTGAAATAATATTTAAGTATGTTTCAAAGAAAGAAAATAAAGAAGAGCATGATCCATTGCATCAATTTTGAAATGCTAATCTAATGATACATATAGTATATCCAAATGATTAAGTTAGTAAAAATTAGCCTTTCTGATTATTAATGATCTTGTAAGCCATTGCTATAGGGATTTAGAGATGATTGCAAAAATTTTGGAATTTAATAACTATAGCAACTAATCATGATTAATTTGGATGAAATTGCTATTTATAATGCCTTTGATAATGGGGCAAAGGAAAGAGGTATCCACAACATATTTTTCTATTTCTATAAGCACAATTCAATTCTTTATAATCTTTTTTTTAAAATCACGCTAACATTTTTTTTAGCCAAATTAACTAATAAAGATCTATGTTCTATGAAAGTAAGTAATGATTATTGAAGATGATTAATGAGTAAATAATCCAAATGAAACACTAAATGCTAAAGATAATGCTAGAAAACGTAGAAACCAAAAATTACCTTCGCTTATATTAGGTTGTAGAAACATTGTATATAAAGGTTTTAGCAAGTGAAATTAGCATAAGCTGTAGCATAAAATTAAAGATTCAAAGCAAAATACTTTAAGGAACATATAGCAATTATCTTTTTTTGTGATTGAGCACTACAATTGCATTAATCCCCTAAATCTTCAATATTTATAGCGAAAGATAAAGAAATTGAAACGATGATGATAAATAAACAAATAAATGCCTAAAAGTTGTACCACA
This sequence comes from Lumnitzera racemosa, assembly GCA_024138005.1. Lineage (NCBI taxonomy): Eukaryota > Viridiplantae > Streptophyta > Magnoliopsida > Myrtales > Combretaceae > Lumnitzera > Lumnitzera racemosa. Next base: position 7,657,081 of record JAMXBC010000004.1, read on the forward strand.
AAAATATAGAGAGAATTTGCAACTGCATAGGCTAAAACTTAATAAAGTAATATACAAAACCAATCACTATAGACATGATAAAAGGGAAGGAATCGATATAATGAGAGAAATGAGAGAGAGCAAAAGAAAAAAAACATAGATTTGTAGCTTTACTTGTTTGGCTTAATCTAAATAGTGATTATAATTGCATTTATATTAAATTTACTAATAAATATGAGATGTTAAAATTGTAAATAAATAATGTAAATAATGAAAATTTAACATGAAAATGCATTATGGTTGGAAAAAATAATTAAAGAGATAAATTAATGACAATTTTAAAAGATTGAGTATGAAAATAGAAAACACTTTCGAAACTATATATTATATTATAACATGATATGATTATTGATTATTATGAAACAAGTCCAAAAGAAAACAGTTTATAGAGACAGAAGACTTAAAAGAGGCAAAAGCCTTAGTCTAGATCAATTTCCAAAATGAATATCCCTTTTAAAGAGAGTTAGTTTGTTTAAGGCAAGTATATTACCATTAATATTAAATTCGTTCTTTTTTATTGTAAAGAAAAATATCCTTTAGTTAATGGACTTTTTTTTGGATGAATAAACAAAGCAAAAATAGTCTTAGGAAGATAGTTTGCTCGCTGAAGATACATACATAAAAATACATAAAAATACATATAATGGTATTTTTTTTATATTTCTTTAATATAGATATTATGCCAGTTAAAAAGACAAATAAATCATAATAGGGAGGATAAATATGCAATTATAAAGATGGTAGACACTTAAAGTCTTACTAGCTTAAATAATTTAGATACATATATATATATATATATTCATATATGTAAGAGAAGTGCGGCTATAAGTACAAGAGATATAGAGAGAAATTGTAAGACGAATATCAAAATAATTACTAATTACTCAGATACCATAATATTTAGCAAGTATGCTTAAAAATGCTTCATGACTTATAAAAAATTAAATTGTTGATGAATATATTAATGGCCTCATTATTTTCGTATATGACAGATATATTGTAATTAATAAGTAACCATCAAAGAAAAAGGGGATATCATGAAGCCAGTCATTCTATCTTTCCGTAGAGTAGTGGAATATAAGTCTGAAAATAAAAAACAATGCAAGGAATTATAATAGTTATGTATATCGCACTGCAAAAAGTACTCCTAACAGCACACCGTGCATTGTATAGAAGCTCAAAAAGTAATATCCGCTATCCATCCATTAAACATACTACAAATCTTATATAATAATTAATATTGCAAGAAAAGTCAAAACATAAAATTACTTATTAACCTTTATGGACTCACAACAACCGAGTTTTATAGCTAAATCGGGTAATCTTAGAGGTATTGGATAGAAATTCCACTTAAGGTAACTGATCAAATCTTACAAATTTATATGCTATATCATAGCTATAAGAGTTCTAGTTGCAAATTGAGCTCGTAAGGACTAAGTCTATCTTTAGATAGAGCAATAGACATATAGATCCGACTCTATATATTCTTACTGTTCTTATATGTTGTATCCTTGAAGGAAGGAATATAAGATGTTGCTAAAAATAGATAAGTATTGCTTTTTAGATGAGATATTTTTGGTTTAAAAAAAAATCACCAGTACTAATTTTTTTATTTCAAGGCATTCATCCATTAAAGCTTTTGGGACAAATCATTTAGTAACAAAAGCCCAGACGTTGCAACTGGCAAGAGAAAACGGATTGACCGAAATACTAAAGAAAATGACCGTGCAACATATCAGACATAGTGATGGTCCCGACCAACATATGGCAAAAACCCAACATTTCTGCCCCATAATGTGATTCTTCTGAATCCAAAGTTGTCCATGGGCGTAGAGAGATGTCTATCATCTCTACTATTGTTACAAAAACAACCTTATTTGTAACGCTTAAATCTTAAACTTCTCAAAATTTCCTCACAAAAAATCTACCATCAACAGGCAAATCATGCCCAGTAATCACCTCCGAGTCATCGGACGCAAGAAACGGCATCGCTTCTACCACATGACTTGCCCTTATCACTACCCCTTTCAGGACCGCATGCTCTTCATAAACCTTCTCAACATCACGCGCCTCCATCTTCAATCCTTTACAAGTAATCGGTGTCGCTACGGCAGATGGGGACACGCAATTCACCCTTATCCCGTGCTCCCCTAGCACCGTGTATTTCGTCATGCAATAATCGGTCCATACACTACCGGCGCCACCAGCCGTTGCAGGTATACTGGCTGTGCACACAATCGAGCCCTTCGCGCGCGTATCTACCATCGCATGAGCCGCATGCTTCACACAGACAGCCATCCCACGAGCGTTGACTACTTGAAGCCAGTTGTACTGTGAAAAATCCAAGTTTAGGATGTCTTGGTCAGAGCTACGCAGTACTCCAGCATTGCTAAACATTATATCTAGCCGACCGAGCTTTAGAATCATTGATTGGATCAATTTTTCGACTTGATCTTCATCGGTCACACCTCAATGCATATAAATACACTTGTGTGTGCCGATTCATTCGGCAACTTGCTGGCTGAGTGAATCTTGTATGTCGCCAATGACAACCATCTGGGCACCATGAGCGGCGAAAAGTCGGGCTGTGGCCTCGTCGATACCGCTCACACCACCCATGATGATGGCCAATTTGCCTTCTAGCTTTTGGCCACGATTCAATGGTTGGCTCATTGTACTGAAGCAAATTTTACTAAACTAAAATAGTGCAGTTACTCTCAATGATAGTCGTGAGTGCTTTCGCTGTATCAAGACGACGGTATAAAAAACATTTTAATAGTTGAAAATCTTCTCGGTTGTCTTATTCCATACAATAAAAAAGCAATGATATGAGTTTACACGTTTTTAACGGTGATGCTAATCAAATCAACCTACTTGAGATCATGTTACAAACTTGAGGTATATTACATTAATTTCAATAATTCAGAATCGAGGTTGATATAATTGAACGAAAAAATTAAATATAACATTTCACGTGCGATTTGCATTTGCATGAACATCAGAATTATTTTCTAGATACTCAAACATTGGTGGGGCATATTAGGACAAATTTCCGTTAAGCGATAGTAACTGTGAACTACTAATAATTCAAGTGACATCGTTTGCATTGTGTCATATCTGCAGTCATGTATATAGCTTAAAAAGTAATGGTGAAAAATAATAACTAAACACTAACATCAATATATCATTCTTTGTAATCAATATTTATAATAAAATATGAATAGGTGAAAAAGTTGCAATTCTAAGTAATATAAATAATAGAGAAAATAGAATAAGAGATTGATAGGAATAAGACCATTGGATCCTTAACTCGAGCTTAAGCTTAAGGGTTGGAAAGCATGGCTAAGCAAGTTCTATCTTTACGCCCCACTTTTAAGGGGTCTGAGCTGCTGTAGTCTACTGACTTGATGCCCTAGTTGAGCCAAACCCTTTCGTACTTTTCGGTAGTCTCTAGTTGTTGACTAGAGTTACACTTGGATGAAGGCTCGACCTATCCAACTATCTGTTTAGTCAACCTAAATCCAAGCTATATTGAATACGTCTAAGTTGAATTCACCATAGAAGTTTCATCTGCTCAACTTAGCGTAGCTAATCTACCTTCCTTATTTGACATCTCGACTTGATAGTCACTAACCTAATTATATGGTTTGTCTTCTTATGTTAGAAAATCACCTATCTATAGAAAGCTAAGTGGTCGAGCAATCATATGATTGAATCTTCCATACATAATACCCATTTTTACTGCATTTTCATTTATGTCCTTTGCATATTCCTTGTATCGTACTTATTTTGGTCATTGCCCTTTTAATATTTTCTATTTTAGATAGGATGTCTTAACTTTTGGGTATAAATACTTGTTATATATATAGCTGCTCAATGATCTTACATTTTCTAATAGTGAGTATACACTTCTCTTTTTTTGTGAGCATTATTTTCTGTTACTTACTTCACTCTTAAGTAAGGTTAAGTGTCTAGTATTCTCATTGGACTAGCTCGTATATTATATCAAGTTGAGCTGAAGTTCTTGGTAGTTTATTTGTGTGTCATATCCTTAGAGCAGATAAAGAGTCTACCTACTTTGCTTTAGTTGTTGTTTATGTGCATTTTCACCCTTCCTTTCGAGCTTTCCATGAGCTTAGATACAATCTTGTGATTGGCCTTGTTAGTCCTTGGGCCGGCTTACATCAGAGATGCTAAGCTTTCCCTCCATATCGGGTTAAATTGGTCATATTAACTCCTTCACTTGTCACTAGTGTGTTTGAACCACTAAAAGTGCTTGTTTTTCATCTTAGTTCCACCTCCATAAGTGTAATTATCATTTCATTCATTTGAAGCCATGTATAACTAGACATTAATGTAGCATATAAGTGACAACATTAATTAGAACTCTACATCCATATTTAAGTGACTCTACCATGGATAAAGAGTGCCATCTGCTTAACAACAAAACTAAAAATGACGAGGACCATTGACCCATCTAATAGTGCCTCTTAGGGATAGGACATTAACCTCAAGATCACTAAGGAAAACTTTTTACCATTACTTGAGAATGTCAACTAAGATAACTTAGCTTTAGAGAGTTCCCTTGTAGCTACACGGATGATGTAAACCATGTAGGAGAACAAGAGACTCATGAATCGGCTCATGATAGTATTATCTCAATTTGTCCAAAAGTGGTTGCATTGCTACAATGTAATAAGGCATGGCTTTGCTTAATCCTACTATTAGGCATTACTCTTCGATTCAACTAAGTAATCCTCCCATTATTGATGAGGGGACCCTAAAGCTACAATTGAATAGCACTTACCACTTAAGGTAGAAGATGCAAGAGTTTAGCTTAACGACTCTTCATCTTACATGATACATACCGTATTGTACTTGTTAGATCAACTAACTACCTAATTCCTATATGCCTATTGAGGCCATGACATATGACCTAAGATTAGTGCATAACTAAGGACCTTACTTTATTACAAAAGAAGACAAGAATGTATATTTGAATGAAATACAAGTGAAGTCATCTATGGGAATATTGGATCTTAAAGGTCTCATATCATTAATACATTGTCATGAAGAATATGCTAGCTCGAAGTTTATGAAGTTTAACGACAATAAAGGGAATAATAATGGGCATTAACTAAAGTTCATTAAAACTTTAGAAGTTTATGACTTAAATGATGACTTAAAGATAAAATAGTTCTTCAAGTTGCTCATTGAGAAACATCTACTAAATATGTAAGCCTCCTTCCTAAGTCAATAAACTTATAGGAGAGCATGGGTAAAATGTTTTTGGAGAAGTTTTTTAATGGTTACTTTAATTGATATAGCATGAACTAGCAGAAACCAAGAAATTACCTGATATAGTATATTAAGAATTTTAAGGAACATACTATAGAATTTGGGATGTTTGTAATGAAAAAGAGCTACAAAGAATTGCATCCAAGAGATGGCCTTTTTGTATGCTATACACTTAGAGAACGTCTCCTTATGCTCTTATGTAGTACTTATAGAGAATGTGTGAAGAACTAACAAATTTAATGCAAAGTAACGAAGAGAAAGCATTAAGTTCAATAAAGTCCTCAACTTTGGTTAGGTACTTTAGAAGAGTAAAATGTCAAAGAAAGATGCATAAGAAAGTGTTGTAGAACTTCCTTCATTCTCATGCTATCCTTAATAGTTGGTAGCATGTTGAAGACATCCAAGTTGTTGAGAATTAAATGCCCACCTATGATGAAAAGAAAATATCTTAAGTATTGTTGATACCACAAAATAATAGACCATTCTACTAAGGAATGCTACTACTTAAGAAGATATTCGATAAGAAGGTGAAAAGAAGGTGGCTCTACTATCTAAGACAACAATGTCAAGAGTAACACATTCCCTATCTAAGATGCCTATATGTTGTGTTACGCTTCGAAGTCGTAGAGTTGCAGAGTCGCAGAGTCGCAGAGTCACAATAGTCCCGCCGTGTAAACTATTCCATGATAGTAACTAGCTTTACAGTGTCTACCATAGACATGACCTACATAAGGCGTTGACGACTCCTCGCTTTAAAGTAAACAGTCTGATTAACAATTAAACTACAATTATGATAAATAGTGCAAATTTCTAATAACATGTACAATATTATATATATAAGTCCACAGAGCTTCCTAGGAAATTTTACATAAACATAACAATTCACTAGATTACATAATAACTATCAGTCTTTCATCCCTAATTACATGGTCACTCTAGTTACACATTATACTAAGTAACTTGATCCTCACACCCCTGGCTTCAAACAGACTAACCTCTGGGTAATTGTAGGGCAGCATAGTACTTGAAGTGTTCATAAATCAGAACCTGCAAAAGGATCTATAAGGGTTTGAGCAACTATAGCTCAGTAAGTTGAATTGGAGACTTATGAATGCATACAAGCACAAACAGGGTAATCAAACAATTATTTTCATGCAATGCAACAATCAAGTGTTATCGCACAACGTAGTCCGGTCCGTTGTGAAATAAGAGAAATTTCACCCGCTCCAATCCGGGTTGAGGAGTTTCCATATTATGCAGCAGCTCACAACCAAACCCAGGCTTGTGCAATGGAGACCTCGCTCCTCTCATGACTACCTTCAAACCATTGACTTCACCTTCGCCGCAACCTCCTCTCCTGTTACTTAGTTCGACTAAGGATGAAGAAGGGACTATTTTGCAATCCTGCACTATCCCTTTCGAAGGGATTGGTATTTGGTTGGAGAATCCTATGATCTCCTAACGGGTTGCAATGCATGACATTTTTGGTTATTAGGGTTGACTAAGATTAAATTCCGTTTAGGGTGTTCAAACAATTTCATACCAATTCAATCAGTCACAAAATTACTCACAATACAAATTCAGTATGAATTCAGATACATCAAACACATGCGTAAACTACTTACAGTCATAATCATATACAAGCCTAAGTCTCCGAGTACTACAAAACTAGTACTCTATTACAATAAGCAATAACCCAACTTACTTGGAATTGCTCGATTGCTCGATCCCTTAATCGCAAGCTGATTTGTATTTGGGTGTCCTATAATACAAATAGGTCTTTTTAGTACTTATAATTTATGGTTTCATATTCTAGTTATATTTTAACTCATTTTTTTTCCGTGTATGCCCATTATGTCCTAATGATTCGTTGTACTCTATTTCGGTGTACTCTATTTCGATGTACTCTATTTCGGTGTTCGAATCCTAAATGAGATTTTAAACTTTGATTTCTAAGCCTTAAATATGCTCGAATCCTAATGTGAAATTAATCACATTAAGCTTGAGTGTCCAAATATCCTATTGGATTGTAATTTGGTATTCTAAACTATTCGGTACACGCTAACCCTAATTGTGGTATCGGATTTATTCCCGATGTGTGAAAATTTTACATTTTGAGACATTTACTTAAAATCAAATGTTATTTTTAGATTTATTATTTTCTGATTTCTCTTATAATATTATCTAAATAACCCTATTTTTTTAGATTTATTAATTTACAATTTCACATATTACTAATTTCTTATATTAATTACCTAATTTCCTAAATTAACCATACTTAATACTCCAAAGGCTAGGATTAGGGTTCCACATAAGAGATTAACATCTCTAAAGATCTAATTAATATCTAAATCAGTAATTAACATCTTAATCATCTAATTAACCCTAAATCACCCAATTTTCCCATCATTTTAGGGCTAAAAATTAACTTAAAAATTTCGAAAATTAATTTTAAAAAAAATGGCTTCATAGTACTGTTCTATATCATATGAGCATCCTATAGAAAAAAATTAAGCTCCAAACTACACTCCTAAGCCTATTTATTTTCCGTTCTAATCATGCTCGGTTTTGAACAATTTGTTAAGAACCCTATAATTGTAGACGTAATTAAACTAAATCAATATTTTTTCCCTAAATCTATATACAATAAAACCTCATAATAATAATTTTTATAATTTTCTGGGCAAAATAACTAATTTTACAAAATTATTTAAAATCGAGAAATTTAAGAGACTAACCGGTCCAAAGCTTTCTGGCCGTCCAAACCCGGTCCAAGGCTGTCGGCCAGCCTAGACGGTGGGGTTAGAGAGGTGTGGTGGTGGCGGCTCGGTCCCAGGTGGTGGTGAGGTATGGGTTTCTCTAACTATACGAATTTGCACAGTTTCTTTTTTTTTTCTTCTTTTCTCTGGATTTTCTCTCGATTTTTCAGTTTTCCTATTTTTCCTAAATGCTAAACTGTCCAAATGACTTCTGGAAATTTTTCCCCTATTTATAGACGATTTTTGTAATTATTATGTATTAATTAGACAAGACTTTACCTAATTTTCTTGATTTTTGGCTTTTATGTTGTCTAATTTTAATTGGTTGATTTTTCTTTTATAGAGTTTGACTTTCCACGACCTGATATGGATTATTCTAGGCTCCTTTGATTTTTTTATAATTAATTTATAATTTTTCTTAATTATTTACTTAGTTTTTGGCTAATTTAGGTAATTTTTTATCTATACGTAAATACATGTGGGGTACATGTGAACATTCCTAATTATTATTTTGGTTATTCTAAAATTTTTAGTATACATATAATCTATCTTTAATAATTTATTAGTTATTTAATTACACTTTTCGCATTTTCGGTAATTAGTACTTATTATGCTTAAAATTTGAAAATTTTATAATCTCCTATTTTATTACTTATTTTCTTAAATTTAAGTTTACGGGGTCAGTTTTGCTAATATTTCTCTCATTAGTTTATAATTTGGGTTTGATCGGATTCATTAACCGATCGCCCTAAACCTTGGATTCTAAGTTCAAGCCTACGGTTACTTGGCTTAGCTTTAGGGCTTACATGTTGGCACATATATCTTTTAATAGTGGTTACTAATTAATGATCTTATAAGGATTAAAGATTAGATTAGACCATAAAAGTCTTCTTATAAAAAAAAGAAGAAGAAAAATTTGCTGTTCAATGATGAAAATTTCATTTTATGTTAGTCATCTCTATACTTTTGCATTTTTACATGCTTGCACCCCTTATGCTCAAGTAACACCTAGCACCACATGTCATTTGAGACTATGACCTTCCTTAAAATCACATATTCCTTTAAGAACATGACACTAAATCCAAAAGACTTTTTGGCATTACACATTCTTTAAGCGTAGGCAACAACCTAACATTATACATTCTTTAAGCATATGTAATACTTTAGCATCTTGGCTTTCATGCCTTAAGTCTAGATAATAATCCGGCATCTCAGATTCCATGCCTTAAGAGCAGGCAATGCCTTGACATCTTAACTTCCATTTCTTAAGCCTATGAAATTGTATGGTGTTGTGGATACACATATACACACATACATACATATACATATATATATCTCTTTCTCTCTCACACACACACATACAAACACACATACACACATATACACACACACATATATATATATAGCCTTTGGACTTCAAGCCCAAGTAATAGCTTGGCTTCTTAAATCATGCTTTAAATCTAAGCATTATCATGGAACCTAGCTATGCTCTAAAGTTAATTGATGCATTAACACATAAAGCCTTACCAATGTACTGCTAATTCTATATTTTTTATGTCTTTAAATTAGGAGAAAAGCTTACTTGTTGTCTTGAGCTCACCTTGAGGTGACTTCTCAACCTAAATAATAACAAATAGTCATTGAATTTAAGTTGAGGAAATAAGATCCTCTGAACCACTACAATTTTTTAAAAGACAAGAGGACTATAGGTCCATCAGACAATGATGTGGCTCCACTTTTTATTAGATGTGGTTGATTTGCATTTTCTTTCCATAGTATGCATCTTCCCTAACACTCCCTTGGGTTACCAAGGTAGTAGGGGCATCATGAGATGAAGTACCCTCCTCTTACATCATATTGCACAAAGAGATGTTGTTGTGTCCTATTATGACATCGCAATAGCTCGGGGAAGAAGGATATCAATAGTGGAATTCTCTACTCTTTACTAAGTGACGCTTCCTTTGAATGACGATTGTTGCATGATGTCTTCATGTGATGCTCAGTGCTCACCATATAAAATACCTTAGCATGGTATTTCTTGTATAATAATTGCTTCATAAGATGCCTTCATATGGTCTATGCTAACTATGCTAACCCCTTCATGGTGTATGAGTATTGACTCTTTTTTAGGAGAGGATTCAAGATGGATGAACTTTGAGGAAAAAGAAAAAAGTCACCACCTCCCTAGTAGAGAACTTACAATGATTGTAGCCTTAACTTTGAACCACACCCTCATTGGTAGAGGACTTATAGTGACTTTTATTGTGTTGTCACATAACAAGATAGGCAAGCTTAAAAAGAGGATTACTACCTTTTCATGATAAATTTAGAACCATTACCATACTTCGTATTGAATCAAGCTTTGTGAAGAATCTACAATAAAGAGGCATGGTAAGCAAGATATAGTCTGGGAAGAGACTACAAGAGATCATGTTGACTACATTTGTGAGTTTTTATCCTGTTGCTTTTGTCTATTACTAACATCACTAAAAGCTAGGTCTATTGTGACTACTCATTGCAAATTATTGTTGATTAAACTAATAATGATTGCACCATTACCACTATTTTACGGTGGCACATTTCTATTGAAGTATTTGCTGATTGATATTGCTAATGAGAAGTCTTATTTCAACACTCAAGTAGATGCTTAATTAGAGGTAGAAGAGGTTGTGCAATAATGACTGAAATAAAAGGAAATATGTATATATTATGTAATATTAAAAGAAAAAAAAAGATTTTAAAGAAACACTTAAGTCATCTTGGGTTAGAAGCTTAAAATAAATTACAAGGACTTTAGGTACCTAGTAGGTGAAGAAAATCATATCGACTTATTATTAATCTTGTGTATCCTTTATATTTATTAGTAAGAGCATTTGATGTCAAATTTGCTCTTTATTTGATGATCACACCTTCTAAGCTGTCTTTCGACAAAATCCTTCAATGGACCCTTATATAGTCTAGCCATTTGTAAAGGTGACTTTCCATACGTCGGTTGATCACATAAAAAATTAGTGGTGTTACGTATACATATGAATGCTTTATAGGACCCATGCCCATTAGTATTGAAAGTAGGGCTATCAATTCGTGTCATCGTATTGTATTTTGTTTTTATGTCTAAATAGTTTTTTGTTTGAAAGCCTAAACTTATGTTATGATTTGTTATTAATTGTGTATGAAAACTTAGAATTGTGACTTAACATATTTTGTGTTCGAATTAGACCTGTTTATATTAAAGTTAACAATTCGTGCTATCATGTCATATTATATTTATCTTAGGTTTGATAACATTTATTTATTAAAAAATTATAATTAAATCTATAAAATATATATGGATACAAATGGAAAATCTATAAAATAATATTCAAATTTTATAAAAAACAGAAAATAATATCTTTATACTTTATAAAAAATTATAACAAAGTTTTTAGTAAAGCAAATATTACTAAATATAAAAAATTTGAAAAATTAAATTATTTAACATTACTAAATTAAGTAGAACCATGAATTAAATGGATATTAATATAACTATTAGTGTTGACTTTCAAATCTATCACATTGTTTCTTAAATTTTCAAGGGAGACAGTCGAATAATTTATATATGAGTTCATAATATTTTGCGCATTTAAACTGCAATGCAGCAAGAATAATATATAGTTAAAAATATCTCATATATTTAATTAGGATTTCTAACTTAGAAAGAAATTATTTGTGCAATAAAATGCAAATTCTAAGGAATATATAACGTATCCCGTGTCCGTGTCTAGAAGCTTTACCTGAATTTGGACACGCATTTCAGCATGTTTAAATGGGTTTAACTTGTTTGTATCACATGTTAAAATTTTTTCATATACTAACTTATTTAAAATGTGTCATCTTTTAATCTATCATATCCAGGTTTCAAATTATCAACCTAAACCTAAAGCATCAAATAGTAGTTTTCTTGAATAAAATATATTGAGAAATAGGAGATGCTGTAAGCAAAGGTACAAACAAGATTCAATAAAGGAATGTAAACGCAAGCCATATCAACGATCAGAGATAAGTAAAAAAAAAAATCAATCAAATAGAAAATATAGTTTTTTTTTTTTTCAATTTGGTTTAGAAAATATCTAAATCAAACCAAATTATTGATTTATAATTGGTTTGGAAGAATAAATCAAACTAATTTATAAAACCAAATCAAACCGTTTTATAAAAAATATAATAATATTTTACTTATAATTAAAACATTTCTTTAGTTATAATATAATACTTTATGAAATTTTTAATTTATATTTATTGAAATATGTATCTACTAAATCTTCATTACAATAACTTACAAATTATGTATTGTTTGACTAAAAATTTATACTTACTATTTTTATAAATGAAATTAGTTATTAGTAAACATGCAAAATTTTTTAGTTGAATGAATATTGATTTTATTTACCTTTAATATGATATCAATACTTATTATTATTAAATAAAATTCAATAATGTCACATCGGATTAAATATTATGTAAATATGCTTTCCTATATTAAAAATATGGCTTATTCTATAAACTAAACCGAATCAAACCAAAATTTTATGATTTGGAAAAATTTCTAGCACCAATCTTATGATTTTGGTTTGAACCATAAAAACCAAATCAAATTTTTAGGTTTGTATTGGTTTGGAGAGGAAATTGAATTGATTCGAGCAATGCCTATCCCTGTGAAATTTTTAAATTGACTCGTAAAAGGAACCTCAAGATTTCTCGTTTGTTCAGCTTCGTTCCTAACAAATCAATCTCTACTATTGAATCTCAGAACTTTTAGTTTTAACAAGTCCCTCGTCTAATGTTTCCTTTCACAAACAGTATGTAATGAACAAGTAGAGTTCAGTGCATGAGAAACCAAATTAACCCGAATTGCTAAAGAAATATATATTTGGTCGAGAAACCGATAAATTTTGCTTCAAATGTCAAATGATACGTGCGAGATATGGCCAAAGGAAAAAAAAAAAAAAAAGAAGAAGGATATGTGCGAGATGGTAAGTTTAATCATTCATACGGAAGACATACATCCCTGAGCTTAAAAATATAGTACTATAAAAGAAAGAAAAGCAACCTTATTGTTAATACTTATTAAATTCGTCTCAAATCTTAAAGTGCTTAAAATTTCAAGACATTAGTTCCACCATCAACGGCCAAGTCATGCCCAGTAATCACCTCCGAGTCATTGGATGCAAGAAACAGCACGGCTTCCGCTACATGACTTTCCCTAAGCGCAACCCCTTTCAGCAGAGCGTGCTCTTCATAAAGCCTCTCAAGATCACACGCCTCCATCTTGAGTGTTTTATGAGCAAGCGGTGTTGCCACAACAGATGGGGACACGCAATTCACCCTTATCCCATGCTTCCCTAACTGTATACTGGCACATCGAACCATCCCGAGCAGTGCATGCTTCCACATGCAATAATCGGTCCATGCACCACCAGTGCCAGCAGTGGTGGCGAGGGTACTGGCCATGCACACAATCGAACCCCTCACTCTTGCCTCTACCATCGCACGAGCCGTATGCTTCACGCAGACAGCCATCCCGCGTGCATTGATCCCTCGAAACCGGTCATACTGTGAAAAATCCAGGTTTAGGATGTCTTGCTTAGAGCTACTTCCTACTCCAGCATTTCTAAACATTATGTCTAGCTGACCGAAGTTTCGAGCCGTTGATTCGACCAAATTCTTAACTTGATCTTCATCAGTCACATCGCAGTGTACTGATTCGGTAACTTGTTGGCCAAGTGAATCTTGTACATCGCCAATGACAACCATCCGGGAACCACGAGCGGCGAAAAGACGGGCTGTGGCCTCTCCAATACCGGCCGCACCACCGGTGATTATGGCCACGTTGCCTTCTAGTTTTTGGCCACGGTTCAATGGTTGGCTCATTATGTTGAAGCAAATTTTAGGAAACTGAAATAGGGTATTAGCTATCCTAAATGATAGTCGTTCCTAATGTATTCGCTATATCAACGATATGATATAAATGATTCATAAGAAACGGTTTTATAGATGAAAATTGGAATGTTTTCAACATCGTTGTTTGTCTTATTCCATACTTATGAACAAAGGGAACAATTAATATACATAGTTTTGAAATGTAAGACGAGAAATTTTCCTTCTTAACAAGAATTTTCCAAGCACACACCAACCTTCTCCATTTTAATGTTGTGTCATTTGATTTTAATTTTTGATCTTATTGATTGTTTACTCGTTAGTCTTCGTTGGTGTGCTAGACGCTCCTAATAGCATCTTTACCCTTAATGAATCTATTTTAGATGTCTAAGTGTCAAATCAATATTTTAAGGAACTCTTTTCTTTAATAAACTCATGATTTTATTCTTAAATTTCTTTATAAAAATTCCTTAATATTTTTTGAAATTTTCTCTGGAACCAGTAATAAATTCTAACCAATGAAAACTTAAATAAAAAAAAAAAAGAGAGAAAACGGGTTTATTCAAGTTCCTTGTTAGATGAACTTTGTTTAGTTGAGGAACTCTTGATAATGGACAAGGAGTACCACGTGGGTTCCTTAAGCTTAGGATAATGAACCAAGACACTTCCAACGAACTTGGATTAAGCCTGTGTGGATTCCTTAGAAATCTGTTTTGTATTTTTAATTACTATATTAATTTTTTATTTTGAAAATTTAACTATTTTGTTAATGAGTTTCTTTACAAAAGTTTCCTAATATATTTTTTAAAAAGTTTTATGGTTTTCATAAAAATAAATGACCGATCAAAACTTTAAGAAAAAGAAATCGTAAAGCTAAAGTAATAAGTTCCTAGACAACTGAATGTGCGCTAAGCAACGGGTGAAATGCAATGGTTAAGGAACTTCATTCCGTTACTTAGTTTCTTGGTCAACATGCAAAGTCCCTTCGATGCAGATACTATTTGAAATCACGTCATCAAAATTGAGCAATGCAGATTAATTCAAATTCATAATTTTTATTTAATTATTATCATATTACAACTTTGAGTAGAGGGAAACTAAACCTAATTCATCCTATCAGGTAATTTGTGTCCATGCTATTAGGCAAAAAGTTAAAAAAATAAAATTAACATAACTTGACTTCAATTGACATGTGAGAACATGAGAATTTTTTGTATACTTAAATTTTCATGGGGGCATGTTTTGACTATAGTGAATGCAGTTGATAGTAAAGCTTGACAAGTAAATGGTGGAAAATAGCTAAAAGATATGTCCATTCATTGTCCCTTGTAATCAATTTATGTGTTTATTGTGTAGTAGAACAATATGAATAGGTAGAAAAAAACTAGTCTTCATATCTATAAGCCGCACACCTAAAGCAGTATAGATAAAAGAAATATATAAAGAGGTATATTAAACTTCCTTTCTTGGTACATGTTTTTTTCATTGAACATTTACGTTGTTTTTCTATTACAAGAAAAATGAGAAGCGTTCTAATTAGTCCTATTACATTAGGAAGTATGTGGTAGCAGGCAAAGGTAACCAGGAGCTTACTCAATTGTAAAATATGCTTCTTTTATAATCTCATTCAGTTCAATTGTTGAATTGCTTAAAGCAACCCTCTTCAACGACACAATCTAAACTATATAATTAAAAATAATAAATTCTAAATACTAGGAAATTCCCTTTAAGTTATTTTGAAAATAAGGGTAAAATTGTAACTACGATTTTATGCTTCCAAGATCTAAATCGTAGGAAATACCCCTTAAGTTAATTTAAAAATAAGGGTAAAATTGTAATCACAATTTTATGTTTCCAAGGTTAGCTTCGAAGTTAAATGAAAACTAAGAGATCCTTTAGTTTCACTCAATAGTTATAGATACTAAAGAAACCCTCAACTCACTTTCTTAATGGAAATTCGTGTTGGTGATGAAGTAAGAATTCTATTGGCACCATAGTAAGTCTTCCTCTCTCATTTTAGTTCCATTGATTTCTTTTCTCGAAGATTCCAGGATTATTAATATCATTTCTTGTTCCTATTGTTGTAGAGATTGAAAGTTTTCTTGACAAGAATGTGCAACTAGAGGTAAGTTATCATTGTGTTCTTGCCTTTGATTTCTCTCTAATCGTAGAAATGTCAGCCTTTTTGTAATCCTAAGGAAGGTTTCCAATCAATCAACTAGTTAGGGCCTTTAGTTCATACAAAGATTTTGGATTTTATCAAGGATATGAGGTAATGCAATCTATCTCTTCATTTTTCCTTGAGACTCCAAAGCTTAAAACCATAGTAATTTGATTAGATTGTGGTTTTAGAGTAAAGAATAATATTGAATCTATGATCAAGTTGTTTTCATTAAAAATTTGTTTAGACTTATGAAAGTTGGTTTCAATTTGAGTTATAAGTATAGAATACTTTAGAAATCGAGTAGGACTGACCTTTAATGTTTGGTCTATTGGTTTGATAGAGTATGTTAGTTATTATGATACACTGAGATCTGGTGATATGGAAATGTTTAGTGGAGATCTAGTGGTAACGAGAGGAGTTGGATCCATAAAGTTATTCTTACTATAAGGAATTAAAATTCTTGGTTCTTGTATTTGAGAATGTTGATCTACGGTGAATGTTTCTTGGTGATTGTACTGTTGTTTATGGTAGGAATATTGTATTGGCTAAGTAACAAGAAAAATCCATTTTACATCACCTAAGTGTTGCATAAGGCCTTAAGATAAAGAGAGTTTAGGCGAAGGTAGAGTGTAAAGGGTCTAAAAAGTACTCAATGACTCATTGTTGCTAGATGGGAAGAGTGAAGAGATAATGCATGCGTCAATGGTCATAATTAGCATGTTTCTCAAAGTAGACAAATAATGCCATTTGAGTATGTAGGGCTGACTATTCATTTTACCTTGTTACATCCCATTTCTATATCAAAATGGATTATCTTTGTAAAACCTAAACCTATGACATGATACTTTATTAATTGTGTATGAAAACCTAATCCTGTGACCTAGCGTATCTCATGTTTGAGTTGAACTCATTTATATTATGGTTAATAATTTGAGTAACTATATCATATTTTGTTTATCTTAGGTTTGATTTCTTTTATCAATTGAAAAATTTATAATTAAATCTATAAAATATATATTAATATAAAGAGAAAGGAACAATAATAATATTTAAATATTACAAAGACAAATAATATAGTATCTTCATACTTAATAAAAAACTACAACCTAACCAAAAGTTTTTAATAAAGTAAAATATTACTAAATATAAAAATTTGAAAATTTAAGTTATATAATATCATTAAATTAAGTGGAACTATGACTTAAATAAATATAAATATTACTATCAATATTTGATTTCTAAATTTATTACATTGTTTCTTACATTTTCAAAGTAGATAATCGAAGAATATACATATGAGTTCGTAAGTTTTTCTCTATTTAAATTATGATGCTGCAAGAAGAATATATAGGTAAAAATATCTCATACCCTTAATTGAGATTTTTGACTTAGAATGAAACGATTTACATAACAAAATGCAAATACGGAAGAATATATATCGTGTATCATGTCCCATATTCGGGTTTAGAAGCTTGACTAAACTTAGACATGAATTGAACCATGTTTAAATTGGCTTGACTTATCTGTATCTAGTGTCATGTTTGGGTTCATTGTGTTTGAATTCTAAATTGTTAGCCCTATGAACATGAGGCAATAGAGGCTTACAAGTGACTGTAGTGTAGTAGATTGGATAGCTTAGAGGTGGGTAATTAGCAAGACTACATCAGAAGATCTATTTTATAGATGTCACTTGAGTGTATGAGTACATATGTCCTGTTCTATAAAATTTAGTCATGACAGAGGCTCTTTAAGTTTAATTATGACACACATACATACATATTAGATTGAATTTATGATTCATACACTTAATCTAATTTAAAATTGACTATCTTGACATTGAGATATATAGGGCAATTAATATTAAGTAGGGTATTTGGATTCATGAGAGGAATCTATTTATAATCTAATAAATAAGAATTTGGCAACTTGAAAGGGAAACAATGTTATAGATAGAATTATTAAGACAATCATTAGAAGATATCCTCATGAATCTAATAAAAATTCAAATAATTAATCTTAATATATACCATATGCATATGCGAATTTCTAAATGATAGCCTTAGGTAGTATTCCACCAATTTGGTTCATATATATTTTTCCTTATGGATTATTGATAATAGTTTTACTAGTTTCGGTGTAATAAATTTTATTTTAAAAGTTATAATTTGATTGCCTAGTTAAAAGTAGAGTTGATATAATTGGCACTTAATTTAATAAAAAATTGAATGATTAATTTTATTAGTCTTGGCAGTTGCTTTTTATTATTGCATACATAGCCTAATATACTTGATGGTATTAACTATCCTTTTAAAGTTTATGCATTTTGAGTTTTCAGTGTTGTTGCATGTTGTTAATTTCAATTTTTGGGATTGCTTATAGATAGGTATGCAATTGAGATGGGTTCAAGCTAAGTCTTATAAAACTCGATATTCTTTCCTATAAGGTTTGGTGTTTCCTATAACATTATAAAAACCTCATAGAGTTTTACCTCTTATTAGGAGTGAGTTTGTAACCCTATCATACAGGTTATTTACCTAGACTTTACTTGATCGTAGAGGTTTTAAGTGGGTAATTAAGGCTACATAGTATATTCTAGATAGTAATTTCTTGGAACATTTTCTCATAAGGCAGGGTATAGGTAACAAGTTAAGGTATCCTATACTCATTTTAGAACTTGTACTTTGAAGCATATAGGGTATGAGTTCTAATGTCCCATCCTGTAATAGTAATTAAACAAAACAAATAAATAAAATAGCAATTAAATAAAACTAATAAATAGAGGATACCATCTCATCAAAATAAAATAAAGCCCGGTCTATTGGAAATCTTAAACTAAATGCTTGTTAATTCCGTCCTTTCCATCTTTCATCTTTAATCTTTATTCCATCATCGTTTTTTTCCCTCTAATTGTTCTTCCTTTATATAATCCATCATTTAGTAAAGTTTAAAAAATGGAATCTAAGTTCTTAATTTATACTTCTAGTGCAACTTATAAGTCATAAGGTACATCTATTACATGTATTCTATAGTGGAATAGTTTATTTATTTTATGTTTAGGAAAATATTTGGTATTATTGCTACAACAAAATTTGATTTTCTTAGATTATAGAGAGATTATTTTACTGATGCATATATCTTGAGGAAAAAATATTTTAGTTTGAATTTATATTTAATCTATTTTTAGTATTATATCTTTTCCCATGATTAATTGTTTGATCATATATTATTATGACATCTATGATTATTGAATTATATAATTTTTTGAATCTCTTATTGATGTTTCAATAAAATTTGTAGATCCTACATTAATGATAATGTCCACCACTTTCTTTCCTTTTTTTTTTTTTTAAATGATGTATTTATTCCCTTAAATATCTATATAATATGATTATTACAGAATAAATATTTTATTTACATAAAAAATGTTTTGTATAATTCTTTCCCCCAAAAATTCATTCATAATAAAAATGATTAAAGAACTATTTAATGAAAAAAGTTGGTTGGAAATAAACCTCAATGTACTCTATTTATTAGTATTATTTGAAAGATTGGTTAAATTGAGCAATTACTTTTGAAAAAAGAAGTCATGTTTCAAAAAAATAACCATATTAA
Source organism: Lumnitzera racemosa (assembly GCA_024138005.1). NCBI lineage: Eukaryota > Viridiplantae > Streptophyta > Magnoliopsida > Myrtales > Combretaceae > Lumnitzera > Lumnitzera racemosa. The sequence goes on from JAMXBC010000004.1 coordinate 7,676,869, forward strand.
AGTTTATATGGAAATTTTTAAAGAAAAATGTACAAGTTGTACCTTGTACAATCTATAGGTTGTACCCTATAGATTGTACAAGGTACAACTTTGTATAATTTACTAGCCATAGGATAAGATACGGGTAGTAAAGTTTTAGAACTTGTGTTGTTAAGATTGGGTATGAGTATATCTTATATCTTATCCACCTTATACTCATTTACTCCAACCTCTTTTACCAAAACATCTCCCTCCCTCCTTCCTTATAAGGATATTGATTCTATAAGAAGAGTTTTTATAAGGTTTAGATGAACTTAGAGGAAGGGAGGAAAGGGGGGTTTTTATAAAATTTAAATAAGATAAAAGAGGAGAATTGAGTGGAAAGTGATTATGTAGGGTTAGGATGACACTTATTGACTATAATAAATATAATTTGAAAATTAAATATGCTATATTATGTAAAATTGGTTTAAGGCACATGTCATGCTTTAGTTAAGAGGAATTATTTCTATTAATATTTTTTTATTAAGTTAGGTTTTTCGTTAGGTTCTTTTATAATCTCGAAACTCTACCCTCTTTGATTACGCATGATATCAGGTATGTACGTTCATCCGCGAATCTATATTATAACTTATCTTTAAGTTCTTGTTGTGTTTAAGGTTCAATTTTAAGAATTCAAATGAGTTTTATGATATATTGAATAATTGTACTTTTAAGGCTAAAATTGGGGTTTGTGAAAATTATTTTTAAAATCTAAATTCGTTAGGTTACTTCAACTAACTTTTCTAACATAGTCATAAAGTCTGAGCAAAATCACATAAATATTCCCGAAGGTGCTAAATTCGAGTACAGTTTCCCTAAAAGTGATTTTAAGGGCTAACATTTTCATCCCATCTCAGAAAAAGTTTTATCCTCAAAACTTTTTAGTAACTAGAATTATAGAGTCAATTACTTATAGGATTAATTAGGTTTATAACAATAGATCATTGACCTATGATTTCGAAAAGCCATAGATACTTCTCTTCCATTATAGCTCTCAATTCCTAAGTTGCTTTTACTTTCGAATCGCTACCTCATTATACCTTAATGTACTCCAGTTCTTTGTTTCTTAACTTCTAAACACGATTATCTACTATTTTGATGGGTCTGTCTCCAAAGTTCAAATTTTCTCAAAACTCCATAGGTTTTAGCTTCATTATTACAGTAGGATTCCTTAGAAATTTCCCCAATATTGAAATATGAAATACGTCATGATGTTAGAACAAACTTGGAGATAATGCAAGTCGATATGACACTTTGCCCACTTTCTCCAATATCTTAAAGGGTCCTATATATCTTGGGCTCAATTTTCCTTTCAATATGAATTGCTTGAGTCCTTTAAATGGGCTTATCTTCACATATATCTGATCCCTAATTTCATATTTGCCTAACTTTTGTATCTATCTTAAGCTTCCTTCATCTTTAGCCAAATTCTTTGCACTTTCTCACTAATTTGAGTATCAAATTTGGTTCGAGTACTACACGCTCTTTATTTTCCTGGTATAAAGGAGATTGATACTTTCGTCTATATAAAGCCTCATATGGGGCCATTTATATGGTAGTTTAGTAATTGTTGTTATAGGAAAACTTTACTAACGGTAAGTGTCTATCCTACTCTCCTTTAAATTCCAGTGCACATGCCTACAACATATCTTCCAAAGTTTGAATAATCCTTTCAAATTGCCTATTTGATTGTAGATGGTATGCAGTGCTAAACTTCAATTTTGTACCTAAAGCTTGATGTAAACTTCCCTAAAGTTTAGACAAAAATCAAGTGTTTCTATCAAAAACTATATATTGACTAGTACTTCATGTAGTCTAAAAATTTCTTGTACATATAAATTAACCGTTTTCTCCAATGAGCATTTGGTATGATATGGTAGAAAATGAGCACATTTGGTTAATCTATCGACAATCACCCATATTGAATCATGTCCAGCTTGTGTTCTAGGGAAGGCAATAACAAAATCCATTTTAATGTAGTCTTACTTCCATTGTGGTACTTCTAAGGGTTATAGTATGCCTCTTAGTCTTTGGTGTTTGGCTTTAACTTACTGGCACATTGTACATTCTGTTACAAATTGTGCTACATCTTTCTTCATCCCATGCCACCAAAAAGTAGACTTTAAGTCTTGGTGCATTTTGTTTCCACTTGGATGTAGTGTATATCTAGAAATATGTACTTCATTCATTATCTCTCTTTTTAGATTAAGAACCTATGGTGCACAGATTTGTCCTTTACAACTTAACACTCTTGCTTCATTCATCTTGAGGTCAGATAAATCCTCTTCATGCATTAATCTAAACTTGATTAGCTTTAAATCTTCATCTTCATCTTCTAGCTCCTTAATTTTATCAAATAAAGTTGGTTAGACTACTAGATTCATTAAACGCATGTTAAGGTTATGCCACTTGAATCCTATTTCCAACTTTTTAACCTTTTGGATAAGTTCTTATTGTGTAGTGGGATAAGATATAACTTATCCATAATTTCGGCGGCTGAGAGCATTAGCTACTACATTAGATTTTCTAAGGTAGTAGTTGATGGTTAGATTATAATCTTTAATCAATTCTAAGTATCTTTATTATTGTAAATTCAACTCTTTTTGAGTGAAAAAGTATTCTAAACTCTTATGATCATTATATATCTTAGAGTGTTGTCCATATAGGTAATGTGTCTAAATTTTCAATACAAAAACTATTGCAGTTAATTTAAGATCATGAGCGGGATAATTCTCTTCATGTGACCTCAATTGTTAAGATACGTATGCTATAACTTTTCCATCTTGCATTAGGATACATCCTAACTCGTTATGTGAAGCATCATTTTATATACTATATGGCTTGCTTGGGTCTGGAAATGTCAATATCGAGGCTGTAATCAGTTGATTCTTAAATTCATGAAAACTTCTCTTACATTCTTTGTTCTACTCAAATTTTACATCCTTTTGAGTTAGGTGAGTAAGAGGCTTAACTATCTTTGAAAAGTCATTTATAAATTGTCTATAGTAGCCAGCTAATCCAAGGAAACTTCAAATTTCGATGATAGGCATCGGTTGTTTCCATTCGGGTATAGATTTGATTTTCTTCGGACCTATTGAAATGCCTTCTCCAGATACAACAGGACCTAAGAATAAGATCTTTTTCCAGCCAGAATTCACATTTAGATAATTTTCCATACGACTTATTCTCTCTTAACTTTTGGTAGGCCAGCCATAAGTGTTCAACATGTTCTTCTTTAATTTTAGAAAATACTAGTATATCATTAATGAAAATAACCACAAATTTTTCCAAATATGGCTGATATATTCTATTCATTAAGTGCATAAATACTGCTTGATCATTTGTCAATTTAAAGGGCACGACTTGAAATTCGTAATGCCCATATTGTGTACGAAAAGCAGTTTTAGGGATGTCTTCAGGTTTTACCTTAGTTGGTGATATTCTGACCTAAGATCAATTCATGAAAATACAATTGCTCCTTGTAATTGATCAAACGAATCGTCTATCAAGGGTAATGGATATTTATTCTTAATGGTGACTTTGTTAATTTATCTATAGTCTATGCATAGTCTTAATGTATCGTCTTTCTCCCTATGGAGATATACTTGGTCGGATAAAACCTTTATCTACGATTTCTTGTAGTTGTTTTTTCAATTCTTAGAGTTTAGTACGTGCCATCCAATACTATGCCTTAGAAATAGGTTCCATTTCGGGTACTAGTTTATTTGGCTGGAGAATCTTAATATTCTTCTAATGGGTTGTTATGCAAGTTCAGTTTATGGTTATAAGTCATATATTTGTCAAGTCTAGTTTAGGGTGATTAATCATTTCATACAATACAAGCTTGAACAACAAACAAAATCATAGTATCACTCAAAATCAAGCACATGCACACAGCTATCTATCTAATAACCACAACTAAGTATAATCTTAAGCTTATAAAATACAGCTATGTATTAATCCTAACTTACCTAGACTCCTCTCTTGTTTACTCAAGGTTCGACTTACTTAGGCCATCACCGATTATCCCTATAATACAAATGTGGTTTCAGTTTTTCCATATAACTCTTAGAGGTTAGTTTTATCCTATAATGCTTATTGTTATCTTCGATTTAGGGTTTAATATATCCCATTATCTAGATTCTCAAATCTTTTACAATTATTCTGGGTTTGGGGTTAGGTTTTAGTTCAGTATTCGCATTGATTTCTAAAGTAAGTTGTAGTTCAGTTTCTAAGTATAGTTTTATACATGAATCCTAGAAATTTTTAACTCATAATGTGAAATTAATCATATTATTTTCGGGTATACTACATACCATAATTACCCTAGTTAGTATTTTATTCCATACGGTATACTTAAATCCTTATTAATATACCGAATTTACTCTCGATGTGAGAAATTTTTACATTTTTCATATAATTGCTTAAATTTAAGTTTTCTATCAGATTTATTATATATTCCTATTATTAGTATAATATCAATCTTTATTCCAATATCTTTCATTTATTATATTTCAATAATTGCGTATTATGTATTATCACCTATTATGTATATATTATACATCTAATATTTCTATCACTCTAATCACCATCTCCTAACATTGATTAATATTTCAAAATATCTAAATTCATTTCAAATCAGATTTCACATCTAATTACCTTAATTTACAAATTAACTTAAAATTTACTATTTTTTCCTATTACTTATTTACTACATAATTACTCGAATAATTATATCTAACATCTTAAATGCTACAAGTATCATACTTCATTAGATTTTAACATTTTAAAATATATAATGATTTACTAAATCAGTAATTTTCTATTTAGTTACCTAATTAACCAAAAATTACCATTTTATGCCCCACTTTAAGGCCTAAAAATTATCTGAAATTTTTGAAAATTCATTTTTGAAAAGGTCTTTGTAACATTATTTTATATCACCTAAGTAGCCTATAAAAAAATTTTGGGCTCAAAACTACATTCCTAAGGTCATGTATTTTTAAATCGAAACATGCTCGGTTTTTAATGATTTCTTAAGGATCATATATTATGGGATATATTTTCATCAAAATAATATTTTTCCTAAAAATCACATATTGAAATATTACAGAATAACAAAATTCATAATTTTCTAAGAATATTTACTATTTTTATAAAGTTACACAAAATCACCCTGGAAATCGAACTCATCGGTTTGGGTGGCTTCGACCATTGTCGGTGGCCATGGGTATGTCGACCCATCTGGGCAATGCCACCATCGTGTAGTGGTGGTGGCTGTCCGCTCCTAACTGCTCGTTGAGTCTGGGTTCTCTTTAGAAGCCCCAACTACATAAATTTTTGCTAAATTTTTGTAAAACCCTAATTTCCTCTCTATTTTGCCCCTCTATAATTTTCTAGGGTTTCAAACTGATCAAATGAGTTTCTAAAAAATTTTGGGTATTTATAGAGTTTTATGGAAATTATTATGTATTAAATTGTTTTGACAATTTCCTTATTTCTTCTTCTTTTTGACTTTCTATTTAGCTAAATTTAATTGGTTAATTTCCTTCTTTAATTTTCAGATTTTCATGCCCCACTTCTAGAATTTTCCTCATTTTTCTATATTTTTTCTTAATTAATTATGAATTTTATTTAATTATTTAGTATTATTTTAGCACATTTCGCGTATTTTAAGTAAATACGCATATTTTTACCTATATGTAAATTCATATATAGTACGAATAAATATTCCTAAATATTATTTAGGTCATTTTATGATTTTTAGTATACATATAATTTATTTCTAGCGACTCATTAGTTATTGAAATACATTTTATGCATTTCTGATAAATAACGAGTAATATACTTCAAATTTGAAAAATTTATATTCTTTTATTTTATTGCTTATTTTCTTAAATTTGAATTAACGGGATCATTATTAGTAATATTTCTAACTTTACTTTATAATTTAGGCTCGATTGGATCTTTTAGCCGATTGGAGCCTCGAATAGTTGGTTGTGGGGCTTACCTTATGTTTTAATAACCGGTTGATTCTAATAACAATATCATTGCCTTGTAAATGTAATATTATTAGTTGAATTGGGAACTCCATCTCGTGTACTTTAATTTGATTGTTATTTACAATCTTTTGAGTTGACACTTTTTCTCTAGTAGGAATTCTAATTCTATATGTGTTATCTACTTCAGTCATACCAATTCCATTCCTTATTACAAAATCTTGACTAATAAAGGAATGTGATGCTCCTATATCGAATAAGGCATAGGCTAGTTGTCCATTTATTTTTATTTCCCTTGAAATATTTAACTATCTTAGTCATTTAAAATTCATTCCAATAGTATCAACACATACTTAATCAATTCATGATTTCAAAAGTATGTGTTTCCCTAGCCACAAATATATGATAAATCAAAATTAGAGTTTAAAACAAGTTACGTGCCTGTCACAATTCTTCATCTACTTCACTTCTAGATTCATAAATTTTTCTAGATCATTTTCTCCATAATAATCATCTAGTAAGTCATCAAATTCGTTTACTTCATCCTCACTCTTAATAGTAAATACCTTTGCAAGAGTAGTAGCGACGCCAAATCTTCCTATATTCCTGATTCCTACTTGCAGGGTTGCATTTTCTCTTTTCCCAGAACCTTGGACAAACTGTAGGCAATAGCAATTAAAGTGTCCCTTTTGTCCTCATAGCCCATACTTGGTATTCTTTAGCTTCGGGTAATTTCTAACTATATAACCCGCTTCGCCATATATGTAGCACTTTTCTTTTAGTTGCTCACAATGTCGGGGATAGTGACAAGTACCACACTTCCATCACTTTACATTGCCACTTCTATCGTAAAAATTCCTTATCAGCATAAGTTGGGTAAGATTACTCGCAACAACTGTTGGTCTCTTTCGTTGGCCCAAACTACTAGCACTTGGATGGGGTCTTTTAAAAGTAAATCTAGATTGAGATCTACTAGCTTTTCTATTTAGTTGTGACAACATTTTTAGGCGATTGTTCTCTAACCTCTAAGCCCTCTTTATTACATCATTATAAGTAGGGAAATCGTAATCTTAAAGTCTACATTGCATTACAGGATCAAATCCTTGGATAAACAAAGTTCTCTTCAAATGTGTATTATCACTATACAAAAATGGTGTGTACTAAAATAACATGTTAAACTCAGTCTTGTATTGAGTCATGCTAATGTTCTTTTTCTTCAAGGAAAATAAATCGCCAAGCATTTTTAACTGAACACTTTCTAAGAAGAATTTTTATCTAAATTCATCCTTAAATACTTTCCAAGTAATCAAACCTCTAATTGACCTAACTTTTGAATGCTATCAAACACAGGCTCGTGACTTTAACTTATAAGTTTCGTATGATACTTTCTGATGGTGTAGTATTCGAAAAGCAATAAGATTGTTCTCTATGGAAGCTAACCAATCATCTGCTTCTTCGGGCTTACTAGTGTCTCCATCAAAATATCAATGAGCCTTAATGAAGTCAAGTAGATGGTTTGCATCTAAAGGCTTGTTTCTTTTAGTGTCCATTTCTTAAGACCTTTTGTCTATTGGATTTCCCCAGTTAAGAGATGTTGTAACAAAGCACCTTGTTGCTAGATCATTGTGCACACGTTTGCGAGCACTTTAATTAGGGAATAACGTAGATGGATCAATCACGTAGTTTTGTAGCATCCTCCAACTTGCTGTCCACTCCCCTTCACTTTCTTTACTGGATGGGAAGATGTGAATTATGAAGTGTTTATGTTTAGTTTGGAGGGAGTTGTAACTATCCATTTCTAGTTAGTTGTTCTTGAGGAGGGTTAGCTAGTGGTAGTGTTTGGTTTATGGTAAGCTGAGTTGTGTTGTTATTACCATTTTTGGCTTCAGCCATGATTTTACATTTAGGTTATTATTTTTGATTAACCTTGCAATTTCATAAATTTCATAAGTTCATTTATTACGAATGATACATAGTCATTTACGATCATCAAGTGTTGCCTAGCACATAATATATGATTAACACAATCAACAAATATCTACTCATAATTCATAATACGAAACGATACTAACTACTATAGATTCGTTAATAACATAATATTGGATATATATTGATACGATTATATACAGATGGTAAAGTAGAGGTACAACCCAATATTTATAAGATTATATACAAAAGATTTCTATAGACTCAATATTTACAACTCTTTATACAAAAGATTACATATACAAACCCTATACATCCGTTCTAGAAACTAAAAGCATAAAAAAAGCAGAAGTACATCAAAATGTTAGGTTGTACCAAAAAAGAAGTAAAGTACATCAAAATTTGCCTAATATACCAAAACTTCTACTGTCTATCATCTTTCCAATTGCAAGCTAGCTCGTATCACTAATCCACTAATTACTAGCACTATTGGAGTTAACTAAAGTCAATAAGTCTTCTAAAGGAATCTAGTCTACTTTTCCCCCTTTAGTGATAGTCTTATTGTTTATCTCATCATTAGTCTTACCACTAGTCTTGCTACTTGAACTTATTTATACAATTTTTGGGGTATCATGTATTACAATAATTTCCTACACATTGTTATGGCTTAATTCTCCCTTAACAACTACATCTTAGGCTGGTGCCTTGCTTAGATCATTGGGTAAGTCTTCTTTGGAATCTTCCTCTGGATCCTCTTTTGGCTTTACAGTTTGTTGTTTACAAGATTTCTATAGGTTCATCGGCTGGTTTATACTGAGGAACTATCTCAATTACATCTTCATTAAGGTTAAATAGTTCAGGTGGTACGTCATACTCTTAAGGTAGGGGATAAGGAGATCAAGAAAACTAGCTTACAATTCCCTCTAGATATAGTCTAGGAATATGAAATACTCTTGGAGGGGCTTGATCAAAACCTATAAGATAAGGTCTACCTGGTTCAGCTTTAGTTGGGGTCTATATGATAGGTATCATCATAGATATCGCCCCTAATCTCCACATGTGTTAATCCTCAAAGGTTGCAATCGAGGTGTATCGGTCATAATGATATCCCAACTCTATGATCATAAGGTTTTAGGAATCCTGTTGACTATAAGATAGTCCCCTAAAACAATTGTCAATAATATCATCTATAGTCACTAACATATTCTAGTTAGCCATGTCTAAGAGTAAACACTGCATTAGAAATACTATAATCTATTGGAGTTTCTTCCCCATACCATTTGAAATTTATGCAAACATTCCAAAGCAAAGTTTTACGATCCTGTTAAGCAAAATAACAGACAACATCTTGATAGGTTTATGTTATAAGTTACTTATTCCTTAGTATTAGTAGTCATATGTACATATATAAATACCCTATATTTAAAGCTTTTATTACCCATTTGCTACCCACATTCACTTATTCTATAAAATCTATCAAATTTTTAACTTAGACTCTTTAAAGACGGTTCCTATGAACCATACTTTGATACCAACGAAAAACTATCACACCCTTAACATTGTCAAGTTATGACAATTTGCCATATATATTAATTTTAAGCTAGAAACTATTCACTTAGTCACTAGCATAACCTTGATATACACAAGACTTATGCGATAAACTGCTCTAAAGCATTTATAATTCCATGGATACGCTAATAGTTATATTCATAACAAACTTATATTTACAATAACATTAAGTATAAAGTATTTATAAAATATATAAGTATGTGATATGACTTAAAAGCAAGAATCCAATTAGATCACCCAAATGATCTGATCCTATAAAAAACAAAAAGTTCTAAAAACATAATCTTCATCAATTTTGCTTCACTTAGGCCCAAATGCTTACACACTTGGAGGTGATCGTCATGCGGTTTGCTTACTTAGATCTTACAAGCAAATCTATGGGAGAATAAGCAAACTACAACTAAATAAGAGGTAGGAGGCTAAAAGTATGTATAAGCTGAACAGGATGACCAAGTTATCAAGCAATTATTACAAGATTGTCTCTAACCTTATGACGGAAGCATATACAAGTTGAATAGTCTAACCAAGTTAACAAGTAATTATTACATGCATACACACGACATTATTCAGTTCGTGGTGATGTTAGAGAAATTTCACCCGCTTTAACCTTGGTTGAGGAGTTGCGATATGATGGCCACAATATAATCATAAAGGCCATGAAGTCTTCTTACGACTAATTCTAGGCTTGTGTAGTGAAGGCTCTTATTTTGCCTATGACTACCTTCGAACCCAATGCCTCCAACCTCGCAACAACCTCCTTTCCTATCACTTAGTTCAACCGTGGGTAGAGAAAGGCTAGTTCACTACAAACTTGTCAAAGGTATCAGAATTTAGCTGAAGAAACCTAACCATCCCTTAGTGTGATGTCATGCATGTCCATTTATAGTTTTAGTTTTAGTTTCAATTTCAATTAGTTCGGTCAAGGGTGATTAACCAATTTATAACACACCAAATAAGGTTAACCTACACAGTAAAATATGTAGCTCAACTACTAATCAGCATTTCAGTAACTAAGCATAAGCATAGCATGTACACAAACAACTACTTACAACCGCAAGTGAGCAAATACCCCAGTCTTTACAAATCCCACTTATTAGTACTAAAGCTTACTCCAGCAGCTCTGTAATGTCAGTGTTCCTTTCACTTAAAGGTCCTATATATATCAAAACTTAGATTTAGTTTTCATAAGATTTATGAAAAAATTGGGGTTTTATCCAGTTCTTTGTATTATTATATAAGTTGGTTGAAATACTATATATATCGGTATTTAATAGAATTGCTTATTTACACACACACACATACATACATTACATATATATATACATACATATACTTCGAAAGTGTATTATTTATATATTAATATAAGCAGACATACATATGTGTATATATATATATATATACTTAAGTATTATATATTATTACATAGTTTATATTAAATTATTCAATATTGTCAAATCTGCATCGTTTTACTACTATTAATAGTATATTGTTTTGATTGTGTTGAAACTACTTTTCATTATTCATATTATATTTCAATTAGGGAAAGGTCATTGTAGGATGATATTTTCAGTAATATCAAAAGAAATATTTGTTTTATTACCTAAAGTAATTCAGTTTTAGTAAAGTCAAAATCATTAGGCTCATATGAACTCGATAGTACGTACTATGTGTTTTGTTCAAAAGATAACTCTTAAAAAGTATTTCTAATCCTAGCATACAATTAAAGCCATATAGCAAGTAACATCACATTAATATCGCAATATGTATAAATAAAACATATTGTTACATAATTTTAAGGTAAAACATGATAAATCACATATTATCTATCCCTATCATATATATATCATAACTTGATGCATATAATATTACAAAATACAACAAAAACAATAAGTAATCCTATCTGATTAGAGTATATTTAATTACTATTTAATCAAATAATTAACATATTTTAACTTATTATCATTAAATATATGTTTCGGTTAATAATTTAAGCCATTTAACGATGAAAATTCATAATAAATAGCACCGATCATTAAATAATTCTATGAAAATTCTTATAAATATTAGATAATATATTAAAATTACACTATTTAATCTATTTTATTATTATTTTATTCTATTTTTGAAATCTAAGTCTATGGGATCTCTTTAATTAATGTTTTGAATCGACTCATAAAATTTTAGATCGTTTTAGTTAATTTCACTTACATGCTAAATTATTTGCTCAAATAACTACATGAGATTCTCGAGCTCATATATTTCAATAAAAATTAAATTATCTTAAAAAATGCCTATTTTAGCTTTTTTGGGGCTAAAACTACAATAAATACTAGACATGTGAAAATCAAAATCGAGTTGTATAAGTTCAAACTAAATGAAATAAGAGTCTTATAGAAAATTATGGGGTTTAAACAACATTATTTAATATATTTATTTTCAATTAAAAAATTTGGGTAAATAGTGTTTCTTAAGGAAGTATATAAAATATTTAATTTTTCATCAAAACTAATTATTACACATGAAAGTACATATAAAGTAGCTTAAAAATATTTTTTTTTCATAATTTTCCTAATCCATTTAATATTTTTTAGATAATAGGGAAAAATAGGGAAAAAACTTGAAACTTGGTTCTCCGAGCCTCAAATGTTCATTGGCTTATGGGGCAGTTATTAGTAAGGTGGTTTGTTGGGTCCATTATTAGTGGTTGATGGGGTTCGTTGTCAAGTCGTTAGTTGGATTGGGAATTGAAAGGGTGTAACAAAGTACCCTGGTTTTTCTTTTCTTTTTTTTCCTATTTTCTATTATTTTCCTCATATTTTTCTATAAGTGTTCCTAGTTGCTAAAATGTGAAATCTAAGTCTTAGTATCCTATTTATAGCATTTTAGGTCTGTTAGGATTTTTCTTAATTATTAAGTAATTTTTTTCCCTAATTACATGTGTAAAGTAGTAAGTAGGAGGTGTAATTCTCCTACTAAATCACTTTTAATCTAGTTGTTTGTCCTTTTTAAGTTGTTGCATGTTGTTTTCTAATGGTTTTAGGTTGTTTTCCTATTTTTTAAAATAATTTTTAGATGATATTTTAAGGTATTTTTGGTGTTTTATATTAATATTTAATGATTTTGTTAATATATGGATTGATATCCTATGTATATGATATACGTAATGAGTAATCATATTCATGTAATGATATTTTACTTATTTTTTAAATATTTATACCAAGTATATTCATGTATTATATTATGATATATTATTCTCTTTTATAGTTTAAATAACTTATCTCTAATTTCTAGTTGCGTTATAGATTCGATTTTAATGGTTCCAATAAATTTTATACTATGTTAAATAATTATACTTCTTAGGCTAAAATTAGGGTTTTAGGAATTTTATTTTAAAATTTAACTTTACTGAATTACTTTAACTAACTTTTTTAACCTATTCGTAAGGTTTGAGTTTAATTAAATAAAATTTCCTAAAAGTCCTAAATTTAGGTGCGGTTGCCCTAAAAGTAATTTTAAGGCCTTACATGAGTCAAAAGCCTACAAAAAGTCTATTTAGGTTAATTTTATTATCCAAGGTGGAATGGAATCACGATTAATTTCTCAAAAGTACACTACAATAATTTATTACAATAGCTACTAATATAATTGGTAACATTTTTAAAAAGAAGTGCTACTTTTAGTAATTAGCTGTAGCCCTTTCTTTAAGCTCTCTTGGTCACTACATGTGATTAAGACTCTTTTAGCAGATGTTATAAGAAGATAAAATATGGTAGCGGTTTTAGGTTGTGGGAAGTATAAGTAAACTTTGGCTCAAACTTTATCCTACTTAATTCCCAACGTTTATCCACTTAATTTTCCATTTTCTTTTTTTTTTTTTCTATTCTCAATCTCTTTGTCTCTCACTTTCTCTCCTTCTTTGGTATGTCATACGGCTTCACCTACATTTTCCACCAATCTCGGGCAAATCTTTTATTTGGATCTTTTTTCACCAGCATATTCAAGAATGTTAACCATATGACATGCATGTTACTTAATTCATTCCATCTCATGTGTTTTTATAATGTTTGATGTGAAGATTTATTCGTTACATTTTATATCCTCTCTTTGATTTTTAATTTATGTTATTTGCTTATGTTGCTACTAATGGATGGTTCAAATAGCTCATTTCTCGTCTTTAACTACTTATATGTGTTAGATGTTGGATTTGAATGTTTTGTTTTGGAAATTAGGATTTTAGTTGCAAGTAGACTATTTAATTTAAGGATATGATATTGGAAGTAGACAATATGCTGAGGGACATGTCTTTCTGATTGTAGAATTTTTGTTGCTAAGGTGATGTAGATGCAATGTCATTTTCTCTAGATCCTATCAATGGCATTGTTGATTACTATTTCAATTTGCCAAAACAAGGTTGATATATTGATCATTAGTAGTAGGTTTTTTATTTGATGTGTTGTGTGGATTATCAAAGGCAGAAGTAGAAGGTAGAGAGAGATGGTAATTAGATCTTTTTTAGTTAAAGCTTGTGGGTTATACTACTATGAGGCATCTTTGCTGTCAATTCTTTATATAAATGGTTTAATGATTCAAGTTGTTTACCTTATGCATCCAATGCTATATTAAAGGATAATTATGAAAACAATTTTCTGCAGTAGGCAGCACCATTAGCATTAGTATTCCTACACTTTTGATTGGTTGTTTTGCTATTATATTTGATTGGTTGTTCTGCTATTATATGGAGGATATCAGTCTGTTATCATATACTTTCTATCATTGAAAAGATTTGCTTGGTTGTCCTGCATCAATAAATTTGGTATAAGGAAAGTATATAAGAAGACATTAGAAGAAGGCCAAGAAAAGTATATAGAAATAAGTCTTATGTCTTGAACTGAAATAGTTGGTTCAAAATGTTTTTGCCTATTAGTAAGTGAGAAAGGATTTAATGGGTAATATATATGATGTGTTATATACATGTGGTGTGTAAATACAATAAGATATTGTCATAAATCTTATGTGCAAATCACCTATGATAATTGATTTTGAAGCTATTTCTTCTATTAATATTCGTGTCAATATTTATTAATATTTATAAGCTATGTGTACATAACACATGATGTGTAATATTTATTGAATCTTTTTCCTTAGTAAAGTCTATATATAAGCACATTTCAAAGGTGTTTTGATTTTGAATTGTGTTTGATTTACTTTGCTTTTGAAATATTGTGTTCATGCAACAATTGAACTTATGTTGTCTAACTTAATCTATTATAATATCTAAACTATTCATTAAATTTAACACTTGATCTAAGAAAATAAAATATGTACCAAGTTCAAGTACTTGAGAAAAAGTTCAATCTACTTTCTATGACTGTAAATGTTAACTTATATGTTTTAGTTTGGTAGAAAAATGGTACTATTTTTTCCCTTATAATCTTTTTCTTTTTCTTTTTTTTTTTTTGCTATCATGTAAAAGAGAATATATTTTGTTAAACATTAGTTGATTTTTCTCAATAGATATGAATCGTTTTAAGTCTTAATTGTTGACTGTTTTAATGTATGAAAACTATTAAATAAAGGGTAGATACATACTTAAATTCTCTCTACATTACCATTCACCCCTTAGACTTCAACTCAAGAAACAAGGCAAGCCATGATTCTTACTTTTATTCTTAGTTTGTATATGGGTTAAACAATTAATGAGTATGTACATTGATATGAAATGTGATATGTAGGAATCTTTCCTGTATATGGAAATTGATAAAAGTTCGAAAATCCTTGCTTTTTGGTCACATGAATGAAGGCTTCCCATATGTCTTCTTTTTCAATAGATTAGAGACATAAATAATATAATATATAAAATCAAGCTCTTACCTTATAAGATTATGATTAGGACATGGATAAGAAATAGATGCAATTAAGTAGGTTGAGTAAGGAATACAAGGAATAGGTCAAGTTGTTTCTAAGCCATGCTTTGGAAAAAGCATAATCTAAGGGAGTTTTACCATGTTTAGGTGTGAATTGCCGAAATTACAACTTATATCACTAGAGGTCCATTTTGCAACTTATATAATAACCTATTAGGTTGGAGCACTCATGGTGCACTTACATGCTGCAGTTGCAACTTCTCCATTTAATAGGAATACAGACAAAGGTACATAAAGTTACTCTAACTTGAAGTAAGGTTTTCTTCGAGACTCATAGAAATAAATATAGGACATATGAAAATGAAAAAACAGTTAAGGTTATGGTATATTATTGATTAGTTATCTAAATTTAACCTCTTTTTATTTTAATAAGTTTAATCCGAGTTTTTTTCCCCTTAATAGGAAAAGATTGAGCATCTAATGAAACATTATGAGGTAAATTCAATTGAGAAAACTAGCTGAGAATGGTTGCATATTTTATGTTCTTTAGCATAAAAAAGTCTAGTCAAATATATAGCAAAGGAAAAGGTCCTGCAATAAAAAATTGTGAAAAAGTTACCCTTGTAGAAGTCCATTTATGTATGAGAATGACAAGATTTAGTATATTTATTGGCAATTCATCAAGGAATCATGACTATGTAGCCTCTGGGTTATTAGGTACCTATGAGTTAGCTTTTGTATTGGAATTTGAAATTAATGTCCCAATTTGATACAGGTAGATGCAGTAGAACTAGATCAAATGATTATGTTCCAATCAAGCTTTTCGATTGGTTTCTTGGCCTAAAGCAAAAATCCAGGGTTGAAGGAATTATATGTTTATTTGTTTGTTTTTCTGTATATTTGAATGAGGTTTTATCTTAAATTAAGAATTACTTGTAACTAATTCAATGTAATTTTAGTCAACATATATTTTATTTAATTTCAATATAAGATACGAGGGTATGTAACTTTATTTTTGTTTTACTTATTTTTAATCAATTTAGAGAGCTAGATCAATTAATAAATATGTTATCAACCTTTTAAAGGGTGTATCTACATCTTTAGCTAATGTGATCAAAAAAAATATTTCAAGACATGTTCCTAAATGAATGTGAAGTACTGTATTCATTTATTTCATACCTTTAGATTGAAAAATGCTTATATAAATAAGTTAATTATGATGATAGTTTTAGAATTACACATGGTTATGTTATAAGTTTAGTTAAGAAATAACATGTAACTATTAATTCAGTTGGAAGGATTTTTGAGAATGCTGAAGGAATTAAGATTCCGAACCTTGCAAATTAGTTTTCAAGTTACACATGTAAGTCTTCTACTTGATAGTTAGCTTTGTAAAATCAAACTTGCATGTACATGATTTTTTATTTCCCCTTCGACACTACAGTCATCAATAAATTTAGGGATAGGTCTAGGAGGGGCACGATAGGGACCCCAGCCCCCAAGAAAAGTTACTTTTTAAAATTTTTGAAAAATGAAGTAATATATATAATAAATATATATTTTATAGAGAGAAAACGTGATAGAAAATGAAGTATAGCCTAGTGGTTAAGTATTTATTCTACAAACATGAGGTCTTAAGTCGAAATCTCATGTTTGTTGTTTGCTCTTTTGTAAGATGCATTTATTCTTTGAATGGTACTTGTTTTTTTGTATGTATTAAAATTTCTTTTTTCACAAAATCGAATAACATTAAATTCATTAATTATAAATCAAACCTAAATAAATAAATTCTCTTAAATTACTATTTTTTATTAGTAATAATATAAAATTAATTACATCTATACATAGTACAAGTATTCTAGTCTTATACCATAAATTATTAATAAACAATATTAATTATATCACTTGATTTAGTAAATTTTTTATAATTAATATTACCAAAATGAGTATGAATTATTGAATAATTAATTACCTAATCATTTATATTCAAAATGATTTTCTTTTTTTTCCTTGTTATTGCTAATGTAACAATCATACAAAGTTGTTACGAAAAGAACTAATATAATATTTATATTTATGTTAAGTTACTCTTTCTACTTTACTTATAATTTCTTATTCAATTATTTTTCCAATCATTTTTTTAAATACAAAACTTATATAAGTTTTAGATATTAATGTTATATTAATAAATTAATAGTTATTTTATTATATATATGTATAATAAAAAGGTAAATTTTTTTTTTAACTTCTTGTGAAGTGTATTGATCATTATTAATTATTTTTTAAATATTTTTTTTATTCTATTAAATTTTAGGAATTATTGGTAGTCAAATCATTAATAAGATCTTTATATATGTATGGGATACAATATAATTATGCTAATATATAAATCTTTTCTTACCAATAATCTTGATGAAAGTAAGTACCCTCCATACCTAAGTTCTATGATCTTGGGTTTATCCTTCAATAAATGTATGTATTCAATTGTTTTGGGTTTTTATGTTGTATCATGTAATAGAGTATAGCTAGCTTGTTGGGAGACGGGTGGTTACGAAGGAAATTGGCTAAATGTATGGTCATAGAGTAGTTCGTTGGATGACTAAGGGTATTGATTAGCATATGATATTGGTAGAGTAGTTTGTACATGTATCTTTGAATTTCAAATGTTGTTTTGTTATCATAACTTATTCTAGAGAGTGAAACACCAAAAGGAGACATCTATGCATTAGAACTTTGTGTTTACATAGAATTGAATATTTTTTTTGGTGAGAAAGCAAAGCATATCTAGTTGGTAATCCTAGAAGCTCATTTATACTTTTCCTTTCTTTTTCATGAGAAAGGAACTGTGGTAGACTAAAATAATTACTATTTTATGTTTGTAGACAACCAATTTTTGCCCCTTTTATTTTATTTCATTTCAATAGAATAAGAGGTCTTAATTAAGAAAAAAAAAAGAAAAAAAGAAAATTAAAGAAAATAAAAAAATGAGAAATTTTAAAAAATACAAAAAAAATAGAAAAATAGGAAAAAGTATAAAAAAAATAAGAAATCTAGGAAAACATGAAGAAACACAAAAAATAAGAAATTTAGAAAATACAAAAAAATGGAAAAAATTTAGAAAAATATATAGAAAATTGAAAATTCACAAAAAAAAAATTGAATTGAAAAAAATAGAAAATTTAGGGATTTAGAAGTAATAAATTTTTAATAGAATAGATTTTTAATTTTAATAAAAATAGAAAGGGGATCGTTAAGCTTGGGTTTACATTTGAATTTAGTTCAGGCTAATTTAGTTTATATATGTAATTTAAATAAAGTATAGGCTAATGGCCTAATGGATAAGCACTTGAATTTGTATTTACATTAAGCTTCACGTTCTTGGTTCGAATCTTGTTAAGTGGAAAGTTCTTTTTTTTTTTTTTTGGAAAAAGCATGATAAGATAAGAGTTAATTAATAGGTAGTTTTTAAACTTATATGAATATTAATAATAATTAGGATAATTTAAAAAAAAAAAGAGAAACATACAGTGCGAACTAAAAATTGGTTAACAAAAAATCGAAATAGGGTAATGCCTTGATTGAGGAAAAGGGGCATACTTAGATCACGTGTGTGCAGTGGGGGTGCGTAGTCCTGTAGGTGGCTTGTGCCCCCTTCCTCCTCCTTCATAGTTTTCCTGATTTCCAGCTTTCATTCCTTCCTTACGTGCTTTGTTTAAGGTTATTTTTTTTTATCCATTTTATTACATGATTTCACCAAATTAATAGTGAAATCGTATAATACGCATGACCTACTTTTGAATCCACTTAAAACCGATCTTAATTCAATTAAACGTGCAATTAAAATTGAGCTAAAAAACAGAAAAAAAAATTAAATTTTCAGGTCAAAACCTATTAATGGATTCTAGCGAATTTATTCATTTCCCCCAACTTTCTCAATTTAAGTTGCGTGCCAATAGTCTAAATAGGGGTTAATCTTTCATTTTCAATACACATAAGCATTAGAATCACTCTAAGGAACACATGCACTACACTTTTCTCTCTCTAGGATAACCTCTTTCACAGTGGTCTTTGATAAAAACTACCACCACAATCGAAATCCTCACACCTAAAAGCCATAGATAAGACACTTCAATTCAACTTTTCGAGTCGATTCAAGCTGTATGAGCTAACCGAGCCAACCTTGAGCCGACCAAGCCAACCTTGAGCCGCCAACCTAAGCTGATACCTAAATCGACCCCCAAGTTGACCCTTGAGAATGACCCAGTCTGCATTTTTTAAAAATTATTTATTACAATTATTTATTATTTTATTCATGTACTTGTAAAATAAAAAAAAAAAAAGAAAAAAAGGAAGAAGAAGAAAGAAAAAAAGAAGAGAAGAAAAACAAGAAAAAGAAAAAAGAGAAAATAAAGGTAGTCATTTATTTATTTAGTTAACAGAAATAGATAGAAAGAAAAAGAAATAAATAAACAGGATAATAAAAATAAATAAATAGGTTAGTAAATAAAAATCATTTTGATACTTATAAAAATTGGGTTTTCCAAAATAAAAATAAATTGACTCTTCCTAAATTAGGACTATTTTAAAGTTTTCATAAATAAAACACTGTTAGGATCATTTAGGAGAATTTCCTTAAATAAATTGAATCAGGTAAAATCGTAAACTCGACTTTTTTCGAAACTAAAATCAATCAACCTACTAAAGTTTTATAAAAAAAGAACTATGTACATTTGATCCCTAATAGTGGGTACGTAGGCACTTACACAGTAATGATAGAAAAAAAAAACCATTTTTCTTTAGGTTACACAAATTGTCCAATTCGATTAACTAAGTCCTGTTTTATAGAATTGAAAGGTGATTTTTACGATTAAAATTAAATTTTAAATAGTTAATGGTACCTGTAAAAGTTTAAAATCTTAACCCCTAGATTTAGGTCTTTAGTTTTAAAACTATTTTACAAAATCGGTTTTATCGTTAAACCAGTGATTAAATTATAATCAATCTACTCAATTGATTATAACCGATTAGTTATAACTTAACTCTCGTTCCTAGCCTTATATAGGTGGCGGCTCGGAAACATTTTCAAAATATAAAAAAATCAGTTTTTTTTAGGCCTTAGTCTAAGATTAGTGTTAAATGGGTAGGGTTTAATATTGGTTAGTTTAAAGAAGACTGATTTACAAAAATTGAGAGAAAAGAACTAGGCTTGATAGCTTGCTAACTCTACTGGGGACGTTAAGAGGGTTAGCCATTCAACTTTCCAAAATTAAAATTAACCTCTAAAAATCACCTTAAATGCAATTTATTTACTTATTCGTTTTTTGTCATTTGTACCATAATTGTACTAACATTTTTGAAGGTTTAGTTTATTTAAACTATTTGGGGGGAAGGATTTAATTTTCTATAAATATACGGTAGAAACAGTTAAACTTGGACCATATTAAGACCTTAGAACGGGGGGTCATTATGTAGGCTCCAGGTGCTATGGTGTAACCATTACTCTAGGTTGATTAGGCTATCTCCACTTAAACTTGATGGACCAATGAAAGTGTTTTCTAACAAGTGAGGTCGTATAAACTTAAAAACCTTTAGAACCCACCCTTTATGCATTCATGACATCCAAAATCGATGAATAATCAAGTAAGATGGAGATAAAAGTATAGAATGGTTTAGAGTTTTGTTGATTTCCCTTGTAATTTTAACATATTGTAAACATAGAATTACTGTAAATAGGTTTTGTTGTGGTAAATAATGGTTGGTTAATTTTGTAACATATTTTTATTTTCTAATTCAGATTAAGAAATAGCTTGCTCATCCAACTTTGTCTACTTTAGGGAAAAGTTTGTAGGCAAGCCTATCTGCCCTAAGCCCATCTTGGACCTACAGTTTCGACACATCAATCTAAGGAAACAAGAGACCATCGTTAGTAAGATCAAGCCCATTCTATCACTTCCTAAAGTAAAAATTAGAGATTAATTTGATTAGGGCTCTAACAAACTTTTGGGAACTAGAAGAAGTGAATTTTTGAGTTAGGCCTCACTTAATTAGCCCAATACTTAAAGAATACACTCAATTAGTTCAAGCCCCTTCCTTAGAAAATATATACACCTTAAATTTGGAAGTGGACCTGGTGAATGCTTTTTTAAGATTCATAGGTATTATAAAAGCTGAAGTGAACAAAGCCTTCAGAAGCTATAATGGTAACTACATTAAACTGGAAGACTTAAAAGCTTGGTTCACCATTAAGCCTAAATCTAACCAATGAGGCATCTTCTGTGGCAATCTCAAAGATTGGGGACAGAACACAATAAAAGCCTTTATCCTCGTTGCATTTGAGACCCTTCTATTCCCTAATGGAAAGTTTTTCATCCATTTCAAGGTCGCTGAGTTAGTAAGCTAATTTCTTAAACACAAATCATATGTCCTGGCCTTCCTTGCAAAACATATTAGAAGCCTCAATATTTTAAAAGAAAAGAATAATGGCGTACTAAAGACCAAAATAGCATTACTAATAGTATGGTTTGTGAGCCACATGAAATGTTATGGGCTCGATCTAATCAAAGGAGAGTTTGCTCATAACATTGATCTGATCGATTCTTTTGTCGATAAGGTCCATCTACTAGAAGGAAAATCCACTTACCGCTAGGTGAAAGTGTTGAGAAACTTCTAAGTTGTTGATATCTTATGGATAGCAAGAAGGAGTAACTTAAAAAGGGTAATCCTAGTTTACAAAAATTATTAAGCAATATCCCTAATTGGGATGAAATTATGCACAATTTATTACTCGAATGATATGATCAGACAATTTAGAGGTATCCAATAAATAGTATACAGGCCTCTACTGGATATCACAACCTTAGATTATGAGGACCTTCAGATTCCACTACCATAAAAGGTGTTTAAATTCCGAGCAATCAAACAATTATGGGAAATAAGGACTGTCAACTTTAACATTGATTTAGGAGAGTAGCTAAGAGAAATGGATAAGCACCAAGTTACCAAAGAATATTTATACGATTAGCTCCATAAGGTAGGGGAGATCTAGTATTGAGCACCAGAGGTCATCTAACCTGCACCAGCTAAACCAGATCCTAAAATCAAGACCTACATGGACTAAGTACAAGCCAGTGTAGAAATAATCAATAAAGAGCGGGAAATGTGGGAGGATCTCTTTTGAGAATCAAAACAACATTCACAGGCCTTGGAACACTAATTAAGGATGACTTAGAAGAGGCTCAAAGAACTTGAAAAAATGGAAGAGCCCAACTCAGGAAAGAGGAACGGAGCACGAGTAGGGTCCAATAAGCAGAAAAGAGGAATGCCTATCAAGCGCTAGAAGAACATTTAGAGATAGGAATAATCTTCTTGAATGTATTTTCTTTTTCAAATAATGCAAAAGGAAACTCTAAAAGCTACAAAAAAAATAAATAAATAAAAATCACCATCTTGCTGGTTGTTTGTTGATTCTATTGCTTTGCATCCGTGTACTATGCATTTCTTTGTTTTTCATTCATTTCTTTTAAAAATATTTGTGTGGTGACTTGTTGAGAAGTGGCCTTAAATAGGTCACCAAAATAGCTCTTAAGCGTCAAACCTTCCAAAGAAGTCCTATTTGAACCCGTTCACAGACTAGAATGGCCAACCAAGAAAATGACAATATCAACGCCAACAACAATAGTGTCAACCTTGAAATTTTTGATCCTATTGAGCTGAGGTTCCACTCTTTAGAATGAATTGTAGGGAAGATTGCTGATCAATTGAGCTTTGCTCACTAATAGCATTACATTGCTGAGGTCTACAACTTCATCAAATGAAGAAAGCTTTAAAGCTCGATATGGAAAAAATATTGAAGCCCAACCCCTCGAAGTAGAAGAAGCTTACCCTAAAGTTAACTAAGCCTTTGAATCCTTTGAGATAGAAGAGGTCTATCCAAAGGTCAACTCGACTTTCGAGCTGAACAATTATTCATTTCGAGTCAACCTAAAGCCTAAAGTGATTAGGAGAGACTGAAAGAGCTTGAAAAGTGACTGACTCAACAAATAATTGAAAAAATGAAAATGCTCCCGAAGGGTATGATGGATTCGAGCAGGCTGGTATAACGGATTTTTCTGCTTATGACTATGGAAGCTTCCTAGAGAAGTCTAAAGTACTTGACTTTGAAAAGTATAATGGAACTGGGTGCCTTAAACTACACACTAAGTTGTATGTATGCAAAATGGGCAAGTATGTGCAATATTAGTAGCTTATGGTCCAAACTTTTCAGGACAGCTTGATAGGCCCTACTTTGACCTAGTATGCCTAATTGGACTTGAACCAGATAAACACATGGGAGAAGTTGGCTAAGGTGTTTTATGACCAATATAGGTTCAATGTTAAAGTGGCACTGATGATAATGGATATAGTTACCTTAAGGAAGAGGTACAATGAGTCTTTTAAAGAATACACTCGAAGGTGAAGGTCCCTAGCTATAAGGGTATCTATTCCCTTGACCGAGAAAGTGTTAACTTTAACTTTTATCAAAGCTCTCAAGGACTTTATTTCTCTCACCTGATTGGGTATGTCTCTTCTAGTTTTTTAGAAGAAGTAACAGCAGGGTACCTGATTGAAAGTGTCATCTTCTCCGACAAGTTACAAAAACCATTAGACAGAAGACCATCCTCTGCTAAACCTACTACCAACAAGCCCAAAGAAGCTACTTTTGGTAAGGGTAATTCGAACACCAAGCCTAATGTTAGCATTTCTTTTAGGGAAAATCCTTCACTAGCTCAACTATAGTACAGAAGCCAACCGCAAATCAATAGGGCCCCTAGGCAGTTTACTAAAATACCCGTTCCACTTAGTCATATACTTGAAAAACTAAGAAAGGATAATATACTCCATTTTGAAGCTCTCAATGAAAAGTATAGGCCAATATTCTTTGATCCTAATGCAAGGTGTCAGTAACACTTAGGGTAAGTGGGCCATTTAACCAACTTGTGTTGGAGGTTAAGGAACAAAATTCAAGACTTAATTGATGAAGGTATAGTCCAACTAGATTTTGTAGAGGCTCCTACTCCAAACATCAACAATCCCCTACCTAACCATAGGCCCATCATCAATATGATATTTGACAATTCAGATCCCGCCATGAACACGATTGGTTCCAATCGAGAGCCTCAGGTCTATAGATTCTACAAGCAAGGGGAGGAACAAGTTCTACTAAATTACTAGATAGTAAATCAAGGGTAATCAAGCTCACTTGTAGGAGGGGGTTACCCATTCTGGTAGAATTTATGATCTAAGGGAAGACTTGAAAAAGAAGGTTATGCTAGAAAGACTAAATAATGAATTGGTTGAACATGAAGAAAGATTGTCTACTTTTACCAAGATAATAAAGTTTGGTGAATATAAAGTAATGGATCAGCTTACTAAGGCTCTAGCATAAATATCCTTCATGAGTTTATTAATGGCATTATAATCGCATCGGGGAGCTTTGTTTAGAACATTAAAGGAAGTCAAAGTCCCTCATGAAATACCAATTGAAAGAATAGGGTTTATCACCAACTCTATCCTTACTATGGATCAAATTTCTTTCTTTATCGAGGAATTGAGGGAAGAAGGTAACTAGAATACCAAGACTCTATTCATAATAGCGAGGGTAAACAACATCATTACAACAAGAGTCCTCATTGACAACAGGTCATCCTTAAATGTTTTCCCTCTATCTACCCTAAATCTATTGAGCATTGATACAATTGCTATCAAGCCAAGTTCAACAATAGTTAGGGCTTTTGATGGATCCAAAAGGGAAATTATAGGGGAGATCGACTTACCAATTGACATCGACCTACAGATGTTTAATATCTAATTCTAAGTTTTAGACATCCCAAGGACTTTCAACCTGTTATTGAGAAGACCTTGGATACATTCAACAGGGGTCATAACAATTTTGGGTGACCAAGATTATGAAATATATAAAGAAATGGCCATACCCTATATTGGCACTGAGGAGCAGGAAGACTTTAGGCTCCAAATATTCAAAAAGGTGTGTATGATTACTAATCAGGAGAAGTATGAGAAGCTGAAATTCAAAGAAGACTAGTTTGAAGCCTATGGGCTAAGGTACATCTCAACACTAGTAGATCAGCTGCAAAATATGCAAATGAGGGGCAAAAGAGGTGATAGGTTATATCACACCCTGATAACCTTCCCATCATTATTAGAAATTTTCATTTAGGCCTAAATTCAAAATTCAGAGCCTACCAAAGACGATACCTCTAGTAAGGATAAAATAGTTGGTCTATCCGACAAGTCCTAGCACCTAAATAATATGAATAGCAAAAATTCTTCCTTAGGGTAAAAGATGAATCACGGTCCAGTATTTTATAGAGTTTTGTAATAAATTACCTTTATTCTACGAATAATTGTACTTAAAAGGAATTTCTTCTAAATAAGAATCAATCTTCTTTCTCTTCACTTCTTCTTTACTTATACTCTTTCTTTTATAAACTTTTCATTTTCCCAAATCCAATGCTCTGAATAAAGTCCATGGATACCTCACGTAGATAGATAATCAAAATATTGATTTCACTTCTAGCCTTATTGGGTTAGTCGTTGGGAGTGATGTCAATGACCATAGTAACGTACAAAAAAGTTGACAAAAACATGAAATGAGTAGAATTTCTGTTGACAAGCCAATTGAGATGATTAAAGTTGAGATTGATGAAAACGCCAAAACATTGAAAATTAGAGGGAATCTAAAAAAAGAATAAAAGGTTGAAATAATCGTACTACTATCTAAATACTAAGATGTGTTTGCGTGGTCTTATGAACATTTGCTTAGATTGGATCTATCAATCATAGTCCATCGCTTACCCATACGAGGGGATATCAAACCTAAGAAATAAGAGTTAAGAAGGTTTTGGCCAGATGTCCTGTTGAAGATTAAGGAAGAAGTTAGAAAATTACTAGAGGTTGGTTTCATTGAGATATTTGATTATCCCAAATGGGTAGCCAACATAGTGCCAATAATGAAGAAAAATGGAAAAGTTAAAGTGTGCATGGATTTTCATGACCTTAATTGAGTAGCCCTTAAAGATAATTTCCCCTTACCTCATATTGATTTCTTGGTCAATCTCTTTCATGGATGGATTCTCTGGATATAATCAAATTCGAATGTCCAAAAAAGATAAAGCTAAGATAACATTTATCACAACTAGAGTCACATTTTGTTACAAAGTAATGCCTTTCGGACTAAAAAAGGCTGGGGCAACCTATTTAAGGGCTATGGTAGCAATTTTTCACAACATAATATGCAAAGAAGTTAAAGTACATGTTGATGATATGATTGCAAAGTCTATGGAAGGAGAAAATCATGTGGATAACTCGAGGAGATTATTTGATAGGGTGAGAAAATTCTAGTTGAAGGTCAACCCGAAGAAATATACCTTTGGAGTGACTTTAGGGAAATTATTGAGTTTTATAATAAGCCAAAGGGGCATTGAAGTCGACCCTGATAAAGTCAAAGCAATAGTTGACTTATCTCCTCAATGCAAACTTAAAGAAATCATAGGGTTGTTAGGCCATTTGAACTACATAGCTCGGTTTATATCTTAACTACTAGACAAATGTTGTCCCTTGTTTAAATTGTTAAAAAAGAACACCAAGATCAATTGGGACAAAAAATATAAGCAAGCCTTTTCAACAATCAAAGAGTACCTCATGAACCCTTTAATTTTGGTAGCTCCAAAACTTTTAAAGCCTTTATTTCTATACTTGGCAATATTATCGGAATCTATGAGGTGTATGCTTGGCTAGAAAGATGAAGAAGAAAAAAAATGGTATGTATATTCTTTGCGCAAGAAATTTATAGAAGGGGAATAGATATATTTAGAAATTGAAAGAACCTGTTGTACTTTGGTTTGGGTAATACATCAACTTAGACAATATCAAATCCTTAGTAGATCGAGTTTAGAATAATTAGTTAGTTGTTATAAAGTCATCCTTAAGGTAAAAATAATGTTTCTTTGTCTTTGTGGCAAATTTTTATTTAAACTTCACCATAAGAAAAGATAATTGTAAATACTTAATTTTTGCCCCTTTTATTTTATTTAATTTTATTTCATTTCAATAGGATAAGAGGTCTTAAATTTAAATTAGGGAAAATAAAAAAATAGAAAATTAAAGAAAATCCAAAAAATGAGAAATTTAGAAGAAAAAAAAAAGAAGTTTAGAAAAATACAAAAAATAGAAAAATAGGAAAAAGCATAAAAAATAAGAAATTTAGGAAAACGTGAAGAAACACAAAAAATGAGAAATTCAGAAAAAAAATGGAAAAAATTTACAAAAATATATAGAAAATTAAAAAGTCACAAAGAAATTGAATTGAAAAAAAATAGAAGATTTATGGATTTAGAAATAACAAATTTTTAATAGAATAGATTTTTAATTTTAATAAAAATAGAAAGGGGATGGTTGAGCTTGAATTTAAATTTAAATTTAGCTTAAGCTGATATAATTAAATTGCACATATGGATATGGTACAGGTTAATGGTCTAATGGATAAGCACTTAGATTTGTATTTACATTAAGCTTGAGGTCTTAAGTTTGAATTTTGCTAGGTGGAAAGTTTTTTTTTAGAAAAAGCATGATAAGATAGGACTTAATTAATAAGTAGTTTTTAAACTTATATGAATATTAATAATAATAAGGATAATTAAAGATAAGAGAGAAATGTGCAGTGTGGACTAGAAATTGGTCCATAAAAATTCAAAATAGGGTAAAGCCTTGATTGAAGAATAAGGGTACATCTAGTATGGCCCTTTTATTTTTGGATTACGTATGTGTATTGCATGTGTGCCTAGGGGCATGTAACACATGCCTTGTACGTGGCTTGCATTCCCTTCCTCCTTCTTCATAGCTTTCAAGATTTCTAGCTTTCATTCCTTCCTCCTATACTCTAAGGCCATTTTTGACTGCTTTTATTAAATGATTTCACTAAATTAATGGTGAAATTGTATAATTATGCATGGCCTACTTTTGAATCTACCCTAAAACCCATCAAAATTTAGTCAAATGTGCAATTACAATTGAGCTCAAAAATGAAAAAAAAAAAAAATTCAAGTGAAAACCCATTAATGGATTCCAACAAATTTTGTTCATTTTTCCTAGCTTTCTCAATTTAAGCTTCGTACTAATAGCATAAATAGGGGTTAATCTTTCATTTTCAACACATACAGGTACTAAAATCACTTTAAGGAACACACATACTATACTTTCTCTCTCTAGCATGTTTCTCCCTCTAGGATAGCCTCCTTTACGGTAGTTTTCGGCCAAAACCGCCAAAACTGCCACCACTATTGGAATCCTTACACTAAAAAACCCTAGGTAAGACACTCCAATTAGACTTTTGAGTTGATTCAAGCTGTACGAGTTGACTGGAGCCAATCAAGCCAACTCGAGTTGACTTAAGCTAACTTCGAGTTGACCAAGACGACCCTTAAGCCAACCTGGAGCCAATCGAGCCCGACTTAGTTTGCATTTTTTAATTATTTATTTATTATTTTATTCATGTACTTATAAAATAAAAAAAAAGAAAGAAGGAAGAAGAAAAAGGAAAAAAAGAAGAGAAGAAAGAAGAGAAAAAAAGGTAGTCTTTTATTCATTTATTTAGTTAAACAGAAATAGATAAAGAAAGAATAAAAAATAAATAAACATGATAATAAAAATAAATAAATAGGTTAGTAAATAAAAATCGTTTTGACACTTAGAAAAATCAAATTTTCCAAAATAAAAATAAATAGACCCTTCACAAATTAGGATTATTTTAGAGTTTTTAAAAATAAAACATCAATTAGGACTATTTAAGAGAATTTCCTTAAATAAATTGAATTAGGTAAAAATGTAAACCCGACTTTTTTCGGAACTAAAATTAATAACTCACTAAAGTTTTATAAAAAAGAACTATGTACGTTTAATCCCGAATAGCGATTATGTAGGTATCTATGGGGCGATAATAAAAATAAAAAAAAACCCCATTTTTCTTTAGATTACTTAAGTTTTCCAACTTGATTAACTAAATTTTGTTTTATAGAATTGAAAGGTAATTTTTAAGGTTAAAATTAAATTTTGAAAAGTTAATGGTATTCATAAGGGTTCAAAAATCTTAATATTTGAATTCAGATCTCTAGTTTTAAAAGTATTTTACAAAATCAGTTTTATCATTAGACTAGTAGCTAAGTTATAATCAATTCACTCAATTAGTTATAACTTAACTCTCTTTCTTAACTCTGATTAGGTGGCAACTCCAAAACATTTTCAAAATATATAAAAAAAAAACCATTTTCTTTAAACGCTAATCAAGAGTAAGTAGTGAATTGGTAGGATTTAATACTGATTGGTTTAAAGAAAACTAATTTACAAAAACCGAGAGGAAAAAAATCAAGCTCTACAATGTTATTAGTAATGGTTTTATGTTGACATTAAATGTAAAAAAATAGTAGTGGTTTATAATAGCTTTTAATACTAGTGGTAGTTTTAAGTTGCTTTAATATAATTAATTTAGTGAATTTTAATGTATGCTATTGTAGCATGCATACACTTCACTTTTTGAAATTATTACTATAGCATATACTTATATTAGAAAAAGTGACCCCAATCTACATTCCTAAGTACTATTGAATCATCCTATTGATCACCTCAATCTACCCATCAAAGTGAGGATGGTAAGTAATACTAAAAGATAAATTGAGGCTACTCAATTGAGACAATTCCTTCCAAAATTGGCTAATAAAAGTAGGGTCACGATTAGAAACCACTGATCTAGGGGACCTATGTAACTTAATGACCATGTGAAGGAATAGTGAGGTTACTTTTGAAGTAATAAAGTGAGTCTCCAAAGCACTAAGATGGTAATACTTTGAAAGTTTGTCTATGGTCGCTAGAATAACTTAGTAATCTTGTGACTTAGGGAGTGAAGTCACAAAATCTATTGAATCATCTTCCTATATTTGATTAGACACCGATAAAGGGATAATAAACCTTGTGGACTCCTTATACTGTATTTAATTTTTTGACAAACAGTACATGTTTGAACATAAGCCTCAATATTACGTTTCATTCCCTCCCAATAAAACTCAGAAGCAAGATGTTTATACATCTTGAGTACTCTGAAGTGACCAGTCATGGGAACAAAATGACACTCATAAAGAAGCTCTGGTATAAACTTCGAAGTAGGCACCAAGAAAACCTTATCTTTCAAAAATAGAATACCATTTCTCTAATGTAGCTCTGACTTCAGTGTTTTCCCGCTTTGCAAATCATCGATTACTTGCTTGAAAGCTGGTAAATGATGATACTCTTCTTGTAACTCTACTAACAAATGAAAGTGAGGAATAGAATAAGTCATATAGGCCATATCATGCTGCCTTAATAGAAAATCCACTACTTTATTGTTCTAGCTTGACTTGTGAACTATAGTATAATCATAGCCAAGCAATTTAGCAAAATATTTATGTTGCTCTGAAGTTTGAATAACTCGATTTAGGAGTTCCGTTAAGCTTCTATAGTCTGTTTTAGCAATGAAGTATGAACTTAGCAAATATTGTCTCTACTTCCGCATGGCCTTTACTATGGAATGCAACTCTCGAATGTAAGCCAAAGCTTTCTTTAAATGAGAATGCATTTTTTTAACTAAAATATGCAATAGGGTGGCCTTCTTGTAATAAAATAGCTCTTATTCCAATGGATGATGCATTCTCCTCCACTACAAACTCCTTAGAGAAATCAGGTAAAGCAAGAATTGGAGCAGATATTAAAGTTTGCTTCAACATCTC
Source organism: Lumnitzera racemosa (assembly GCA_024138005.1). Lineage (NCBI taxonomy): Eukaryota > Viridiplantae > Streptophyta > Magnoliopsida > Myrtales > Combretaceae > Lumnitzera > Lumnitzera racemosa. The sequence goes on from JAMXBC010000004.1 coordinate 7,708,060, forward strand.
AAAATCTTCCTTAGCTAACTTAGTGTACATAAAATTATCTTGCTGCAACATAATCATAAATAGAGAAGTAATGGTAGCATACCCTTTAATAAATCTTCTATAATAACTAGCAAGTTCGAAGAAGGCTCACAATTGTTTCAAGTTCTCTAGTAATTGCCACTCACTAATAGCTTTTACCTTGGAAAGATCCAGTTGCATCCCATTTAAAGAAATGACATGCCCCAAGTAATCTATGGTAATCTGACTAAAAGCATACTTGCTTTTCTTCAAGAACTTATTACTATCAAATAGTGTTTGTAGCACTATAGCAAATGCTCGACATGTTGATTTAGTAAGTTATTATAAACCAATATATCATTGAAGAACACAATCACAAACTTTCTTAAATAGTGTTGAAAAATCCTATTCACAATAGCTTCAAAAGTAGTAGGGACATTACTTAATCTATAGGGCATGACTAAAAATTCATAGTGCCCCTAATGAGTATAAAAAGCAATCTTCTCAACATCATTAGGGTACATTAGAATTTGATGATACCTTGCCCTTAAATCTAATTTCTAAAAAATAAAGGCACCATGTAACTCATTAAGTAATATATCAATAGTAGGGATATGGAACTCATCTTTAATAGTAGCATGATTCAAAGCTCAATAATTCATGCAAAAGCTCCATGTACCAATCCTTCTTCTTGACCAATAGCATTGGAGAAGAGTAAGAATTGGTACTATATTGAATTACCCCATGCTTCAACATATATGCCACTCGTTGCTCAATCTTGTTCTTATGAAAATAAGGTTATTGGTAAGGTGTAATGTTGATAGATTTGTTGTCCTTGAGATGAATCTGATGTGAAAATGAGGGTATCATATAAAGGAGGTGATGATGAAGGTACCTAAAAAATATGAACAAATTTTCCCAATACATATTATAAAACCATATTGCAAGTGGATCGATCTAAATTAGAATTCACCATCTGAGCTTTTAACTAAAAACAAGATGCAATAGCATCTGTTCTAACCAAACGCTTAAATTGACTTGGAGAGATAGGAGAATTCTCATGGACATGATTGCCATTCAACGTTATAGGATAACCATGTTCCAAAATTATAATGACAACTTTGAATAGTTAATGGTGATAGGACCCAATTGCTGAAGCCACTGAACGCCCAAAACCAAATCTCCCCCTTGAATAGGTAAAACATAAAAGATTTCAACAAATTCTACTCCTTGAATAAGTATTAAAAATCCACACAATGCCCCTCATAAACCAACTTCTGGCCATTTCCAATCATCACTTGAAATTTAGGAGAGGACTTAATAGTCAAACTTAGATCCTTTACTAACCTTCGTTGCACAAAATTGTGAATGCTTCTAGAGTCAATCAATATATGAACTTGTTTATTAATAATACCTTGAAATTTCAAAGTCTTAGGTACCATGTCACTAGAAAGAGCATGGTAATTGATGGAAAGAGATTCCTATCCATCAGTAATCTCCTGATCCTCAACTTCAACTGAACCATCCTGCAAAACTTTTGAATCATCATCGTCTTCTTGGACGACTGATAGGGATTTAACTTTGCACTTATGTCCCCTGTAGTACTTCTCATCATAGTTATAGCGTAAGCCTTTATCATAGCATGGTTATAGTTCATCATGTGTCATTCTTTTAATGGGTAAAGTGCATTTAGGAGTAAGTAACAATGGACATCGAGTAGAATATTAAATTGTAGATGAAGATAATGTAGGTGAGGTTGAAGTAGATGAAGGTTTAAAAAATTTCAAAGTAAAATACTTAAGGTGGAAAGAGATGGTTTCTTAAAGGAAAATGGTTAGAAGTTTAGCTTGAAGCATTTTGGCAATTGAAACTACTTGAATCAATGGTTTAGGCTTAGCTAATAGAACTTCCCTACAAATGTGCATCTTCAAACCATAAATGAGACTAGTGATAAAATTATCAAATAAACCAGTTTCCCTATTCAAGAGAGCTTAAAATTGAGACTATTATTCCTTAATTGAAGTTGGTTGAGTAAGTTTAGCTAGTAGTCCTTCTGTATCCTTAAATTTTGATGAACCAAATTGTCCTTCCTATACTTCAATGAATCTCTACCATGAACTAAGGTGATGATTGTGGTGCATCTATTGATACCAATGTAATGCTATATCTTCCATCGCAAAAGAGGCAATAGTAAGCCTATGTTCATAAAGGATTTGATGAAAGTAAAAAAATTGATTGACTTTGAAGATCCAAGCAATTGGATCATCACCATTAAACTTTGGCACCACCAACTTAATTCCTTTGAGTAAATTGTTAGTAGAAAGATCCTAAGAAGATGATGAAGTTGAATTAACCAATGAAGATTCCATTTGAAGACTCTGATTCCCCTCTTGCTTTTGCATGATGAAAATCTGTAGTTGTTTTAGCTACTGTGAAAGTGAACAAAGTTGATCTTGCATCTCTTGTTGCATTGTTGCTTGCTTAATGTTGTTTAAAGCTTTAATTTTCTTGTCAATGATATGAGTTGTTGTGGAGCTTGTTATAACGAGAGTAACAATGTTAAGCCCGGTCCACTATTGTAGATAACACATACGTAATAACTCCTAAAGGAGATAATATCTTTGGTCAAAATGTACTATCACTTTCTCTCTCTTCTCTCGAACTCTTTGTTACTCTCTCTCGATCTTTCTCTTAGGTTTTTGCCAACCTTGTTTTGTACGAAACCCTAATTCCCCATAGATACACTGGTATATGCATTACTCTTTGTGTTTTTCTCTCTTGATATTGAATAGATTACTAACCCCAATCTTTCTTTTGTGGTGCTTATATGAGGTTTGGTGATTCGAGTTCATCAGGACTTTAGAAGGCTAAGGAAGGAGAAGAAGAAAATATTTCTCAAGAGGGTTCATACCCTTTTCATCACTTTTAGTATCCTTCTATACTTGTTACAGATTTATTATTTCTTTACTATTTTCTGTTTCTTAATTTGTTCTATTAGAAGTTACAATACCAAATCTAATTAGATTTATTAGGTTTGTTAAAGTAAACTAAAGTATACACTTACACGCTATATTCTTTTAGCCACTACAATTGTTACATTACTCTTCCTATGGTTGTAATAGTCTACCCTTTGAATATACTTCTTTTTTATCCCAATTTTCCTTATTGGCTTATGGTTGTTGTATCTAAGAGCATTTTTATCAATGAGTTCCTTATAAAGGTTTTTATGATATTACGTCGGCTTTTTAAGAAAATCTTTTTATTAAGGAATTATCTACTTTATCAATGTGTTCCCCAAAGAGCATTTTAGTAATATTTTAACAATTTTCATGGATCATATATTACACTTTTATAAATGAAATATTGAAAGATGTTTAAGGAGCTTACTTTTAGAAGTTGTATTTTGCAGAGAACTTTGCTTAGGTATTTTGCTTTGAACCAAGTTTAATAGATGGAGTTCCATGGCTCGAATTCTTTTGCTAGGTTATTGTGTTAAGCTAATAAAACTGCTCTTTTCCGTATTACGGAGAAAATAATCGATGGGATTGAAAAAGGC